>JXOV01015227.1:0-11012 GCA_001014945.1 Clogmia albipunctata
AATTTGTTTTAATAGTGTTTTAAAAATTATAATTAATTTTATTCTATTAGAATTTGCTTTTACATGTTTATAATTACATCTAATTATGGAAAGCAGATTCATAAACAACTAATTAATATCTTACACAAGTACTTCATAAATTATAGGAACACATAACTAATTATAATGGATTATTTCTATTTTGAACGTAACTTAATTTAAAAGCTTACATCAAATTCGCAAACTAAATAAACGCCTCCAGAAAATATGTAAAACGGCTTTTGAAAGAAAATTATAGTTCAGACATTTTAATTAGTTGCCTAATGAATTAGTTATAGCCATTTCTACACTTAAATATACTTAATTATCAAGTCAGACACACGCAAAACTGTATGAAAAGATTTTAATTTGCTAAGAAAGTTCAGATTTTGTCTAAGCTTTCAACTAATTAACTTACGAAAATAGAATTAATTCGTAGAAGAAATTCGTTTCACTTCCAGCTCTCTTATCGCACAAACTATCTCAAATTATCCCTCTTTGTGTATTACAGAAAGAGGACACGCTTCACTTTCTAGTCTCAATCAAGGACAAAGTTAATTCATCATTTGACTCGGATAACGACAACGTTGTTGATGTACCGATTAGTGTTATAGTTCTGGACGAAAACGATAACCCACCTGAATTCCAAAATGTAAGTATTATGATTTATTTCCCAAGAAACAAAATATATAATGGAATAAATATTACACTAGACGACATTTGAATTATAATAACCCAATATTGAATATTTAAAATAAATAGTACCACATAGCACAATCTAGGTGATAATAGTCTTAAACAGATAATTTTATTTGAATAAATAATTTAAAACATTTAAAAATGCTTTTATTCAAAGCTGCTTAACCTACAACTTATAAGTTATCCAGATTTTTAAATATAAAATATGTTACGTCATTGTCTGCGCTATCATTCATTGTTTTAGAAGTATTAGATATCAATCCGACTTCAATTGAGAACTGGACACATGTATATTAATATCTAGATTCTATATTTTATCGAATTAAACACTATTTTTTATGGGGAGAGAATANAAAAATTTTATTCAAAGCTGCTCAACCCTACAACTAAAAGTTATCCAGAGTTTTAAATGTAAAATATGTGACGTCATTGGCTGCGCTATCATTCAATGTTTTAGAAGTATTAGATATCAATCCGACTTCAATTGAGAACTGGACACATGTATATTAATATCTAGATTCTATATTTTATCGAATTAAACACTATTTTTTATGGGGAGAGAATAATAGATATTCAGCGCATGAGAACCGAAGAGTAATGTATTAGGTCGTTTTTTAAAGTACATAGTATATAGTCACTTTAAAAACCTCTTGTAACGATATTATCAAATCAAATCAAAACAATTACTGACAGAGCAGCCAATGACGTTTCACTATCACTACTACCACAGATTACTACAACCTTATTGTTAATTACCATTGGTTTTGTGATAATAATGTTAACTATGGAAATTCTTTGTATATTATTCAGTCTATCATTCAATTATATGGTAATTAAAGGCTCAAGGACCTATAGCTTTAATAGTGTTTTTAGTTAAATCCATTGAAAATCCAATTCAATCCTTTGCATAAAATCAATTACNCTATCACTACTACTACAGATTACTACAACCTTATTGTTAATTAGCGTTAGTTTTATGATAATATTGTTAACAATGGAAATTCTCTATATATTATTCAATCTATCATTCAATTATATGGTAATTAAAGGCTCAAGGACCTATAGCTTTAATAGTGTTTTTAGTTAAATCCATTGAAAATCCAATTCAATCCTTTGCATAAAATCAATTACAGAAAAAGAAATTTAAGAAATTGCCATGTTTTTTAAGAATCTTCACATTGATAAATTTCCATTGAATGAGATGAAATTTCCAATCCGGAATAAAAAAGTAAAATAATTTAATTTTCAATCGAAAAATCTAATCAAATGAAATGAATCCTATTTCGTTGACGCGTGGTGCGAATCCGTAATGTGATGATAGATTGCTTCCTAATCCTGTCGCGCCTCAGATGAGAAATTGTTTCTAATTTTACCTGCCATCCATCGCCGAAATTTCCGCAATAAATCATGTTCAGCGAGTATTTGTCAACGGCACACTAACCGAGCGCGCAATTTCTTCCCTTCTTTCTAGTTGCCGTACGAGGCTGAGGTGCTGGAGGACGCACAAAACGGCACTGTCGTTTTCGATCAAATTCTCGTTACCGACAAGGACACCGTCGGCGATAATCTAGATCTGACATGTGTTCCCGAGACCCAGAATCCGGAGGCATGTGAACTGTAAGTACTGAAGAAGTGAATTATTGTGCAAAATTCAGAGCGCACTCTCTTTTAAAGTGCACTATAGTAGAAATGGTTTGCAATTTATTCATACGGACACTGGCCAAGAATAAATGACTCTTATCTATATAACCCGAACAGAACAATGTATCCTCTCAGATAACGTTTTACCAGCCACAAATTTCCAGAAAATGACATTGTGGTTCTGGTGCTTGCTTGCTTGCCATTGCCCCTATCCACTCATACTTCTCTCTTTCATGTTTCCTTCACTGGGCATAATATAATTTAAACTCAAATTTGCCTTGCAGCTATCTTTGGTATTTGGAGGAGCAGAGTACTTTACAAGGATCGGTTCATAAAACACGATTCGTTCATTGTTCTATAAATTACTTATGGGAAAATAGTAAAATTTATTATATATTGAATTTTTAAAAGTATTGTATAGAACTTATTCATCTCAAAATAATTAACTAGTTCTAAATGATTGGTCAGACCTATTAATAAAAAGTAATCAATGTTTTTATTACCGAAAGAATGTTTTTGGAATCCATTATTAACATTGATTTATAACTTGTTTTAGATTTGAAAATTTATTAAATAAAGAAAGTCATAATTTATTAACAATTTACTTCAAAGCCGTTTGACCATGAATATGTCGACCGAATTTTACGAGACGTCATCAGCCGGGAAAAAATTGCATGAAACCATCTGGTCGGTGTTTTTATTGGTAAAATGAGAACTAGATANATGATTAGTTCTAAATGATTGGTCAGACCTATTTATAAAAAGTAATCAATGTTTTTATTAACGAAAGAATGATTTTGGAATCCCATATCAACATTGATTTATGACTTATTTTAGATTTGCAAATTCATTAAATAAAGAATAATAATTTACTATCAACATTTTCTGAATATCAAATTTAATGCGTCATTGTTTGCCCCTAAACTGTCATTTTGTGGGTCCAGGTCGTGCCATGCGGCAGTTAAGAGGACAATTATTTTTAAAATAGGGTTTTCGTGTATTTAGAAAAGGATTGCAAAATAAAACATGAACTACTCGAGCGTCAAATTCATTATTTTATTGGGAAAATATANGTACTTTTTTGCCGAATTAGGTGAGAGAATTTTTGCGTTTTTTNGAGCGTCAAATTCATTATTTTATTGGGAAAATATATAGAACTCCCAATGAACTCGATTTTCAACACTTGTTTCCTCTTTAAGAAACGGCACACAAACNGGTGGTGCCATGCGACCGTGATGAGGACAATTATTTTTAAAATAAGGTTTTCGTGTATTTAGAAAAGGATTGCAAAATAAAACAAGAACTGCTCGAGCGTCAAATTTATTATTTAATTTGGAAAATATATAGAATTCCAAATGACACTCGATTTTCAACACTTGTTTCCTCTTTAAGAAACGGCACACAAACAACTTTTGTAAAACTAAAGTTTTAATTAAATTTTTAAATAATAAAAAAAAAGTTTCAAAGAGTTTTTAATATTTGAAGAATCTAAATAAAAAAATATCTAAAAGTAAAGTTTAGGTTACAACTTTTAATAATAAGAATAATATTGATATATTCAATATTTTCTCACTTTTGTATCCGGTTTTTATCATGTTTACTCTACAATAACCCCCTCTGAATACTCTATTCAATCCTTCTCAGAAGTTGACCACATATAAACACTTAAAATTATTTAAATAGCTGCAAGCGAAATGTTAGCAACTGCTTTTGTTGGATAACTTGACAGACAGGCCAACATATAATGAAACCGGACACAATAACTGTTGTCCAATCGGTTTATTAATTCAACAAATCCATTACTATGTTTAAGCCCGCACTCACACACACCCACCCAACCAGCTTGTGGGAAATATTTATCTATTTGACCATTGTGTCCATGTTTTGCAGATTCCGGGTGAATGTTATTCAAAGTGAGCAGGATGTCCTGAGGGCGTCCATAGTGCTGGCCGGTAAATTGGACTATAACGAGAAGATGATCTACCACATCACGTTAAAGGCAACGGATGCCGTACATTTAGCATCTACGGAAATGGAGATTCGTGTCAAGGATGTCCAAAACAGTCCCCCGGTCTTTCAGGGCGCCCTCGCCGCAGTTATTAACGAGGACAGCCCGATTGGAACACTTGTGATGACGGTACAGGCACGTGACGGTGACAAGGGACAACCCAGAAAAATTGTCTATGAGCTAATTACGAGTAAGTGAATATTTCTCATCTGTTTGAAAGGGTTAAATATAAAATGGGTGGCTCGTGTAATTGAAAAATAGAAAATGTCATCAACACAATCATAGCCTAATTAAATGACATGTCGGGGTCGAAAAATAAATGTTAATTAAACATGAATTTCGAGTAGGGTTGATCTTGAAATTGGACATTTTGAAAATGAGAACGAATTAAAACTCTTCGTTTAATTGTAGAAAGGTTAAATAATACTTGAAGTGTCATAATGATCTTTAATAATTGGTCTTTGTAGATATATCAAATAGATTGGCATGTAAGTCATTAGCAAAAGATATTGTAATCTAATAGCACTANTTGCAAATGAGAACAAATTAAAACTCTTCGTTTAATTGTAGAAAGTTTAAATAATACTTGAAGTGTCATAATGATCTTTAATAATTGGTCTTTGTAGATATATCAAATAGATTGGCATGTAAGTCATTAGCAAAAGATATTGTAATCTAATAGCACTANTGGACATTTTGAAAATGAGAACGAATTAAAACTCTTCGTTTAATTGTAGAAAGGTTAAATAATACTTGAAGTGTCATAATGATCTTTAATAATTGGTCTTTGTAGATATATCAAATAGATTGGCATGTAAGTCATTAGCAAAAGATATTGTAATCTAATAGCACTATTCAATATTTCGTTTCTAAATTGGTATTCTCCAGAATTTGGACTATGAGCTTTATATATTATATATGATTCTCCTTATGGATTACACTTACTTCAAGCTTTCATNATGATTCCCCTTATGGATTACACTTACTTCAAGCTTTCATATAATTTCGAATTCTGAGTATCTCTAAATTAACTCGGTTTTAATTTCAGATCCTATGGATTACTTTCTGTTGGACTCGAAAACCGGAGAACTGAGAACTGGTAAACCTCTGGACAAAGAAGCTTTGCCCGATGCAACTGGATTAATTACATTAACTGTCCGAGCCCGAGAGCTGGTCGATGGTCAGCCCGGAAACGATGAATTGACCACGGCATCGACCCAAGTTTCAATTACGATAAGAGACGTAAACGATTCCCCACCGACATTCAATAAAAAGGAGTATTCTGTCTCTTTGAATGAGAACACACCGATTGGAACTCCGCTTCCGTTGGACATTAGCGTTAAAGATCCAGACGTTGGCCAGAATTCAATATTCTCGTTGCGACTGAGCGACGTTTCTGGTGTCTTTGATATTGAACCGAAATCGGTGATTGGATCCAGTCAAATCAGCATTCGGGTGGCGAATGGAACTTTGGACTATGAGAATCCAAATCAGAGGAAATTTATCGTGCTAATCGTGGCCGAGGAGACTGAAACGGAACCCAAACTCTCCTCGACAGCCACATTAACCGTCTCTGTGACCGATTCAAATGATAATCGACCGAGATTTGAGCACGATTCCTATTCAGCATCCGTTTCAGAAATCGCCCATTCTGGTCAATTAGTTACCACAATTACGGCCAAAGATTTAGATTCTGGAGACTTTGGTGAAAAGGGTATTCGATATTCGATGAGTGGCACTGGAGCAGATTTATTCCATGTTGATCCCGAAACTGGGTCAATTACAGTGGCTGATTGTCACGTCGATTCCGTTCAAAGGATGCGCCGACAAATACTCCAAGAATTCGATGACCCAAATTCGGAACAAGTGAACGTCACTCATGTCGGTCAAGTGGGATTGATTCCCGTTTCTGATCGACCGCAGTTTGTGACTTATCAAGTAGGACATCACGACTACGACCACATCTCTGAAGAGGACTACGAAACTAGTACAAAATCGATGGAAGACGAATCGGAATATACAACAAAAACTCCCCTTTTTGCCACTTCGGAGAACAGAAACACACCAGGAGTCGCTCCATGCCTTGACTTTGAAACGCAATCAAATTATTACCTCTCGTACCGAGCTACAGACGATTTGGGAAGAGGTCAAACGTCAGTCGTCTCTCTAAGAATCCAATTATTAGACGCTAACGACTCACCTCCTGTTTGTGAAAGTCCTCTGTACAGGGCCAGTGTGGACGAAGGAGCCGTGGTTTTCGATCCACCGTTAATTGTAAAAGCGCGTGATGCTGACAAAGTATCAGACATCAATTACAGAATAATTGCTCCAGAGCACATTCGAAAATGGTTCAGCATTGACAAAAGAACTGGTCAACTGTCTATTAACACCAACACGACTCTGGATGTTAATCACCTCAAGTCGGAAAATGTCAATTTTAGTGTAGAGGCTAGTGATGGTTTGTTTAGTGCTCTGTGTAAAGTCAATATCACAATTCGGGATGTCAATAATCATTCACCGCAGTTTGAAAGGCACAATTTTATTGCTACAATTGCCGAGAACCTTCCGATTGGAACGACAGTGGAACAGGTGAATGCAGCCGATTTGGACACGGGAGAAAATGCAGATATTCGATATCGATTTCAGCAGGGAAGCTTTGACGATTTCCAGGTACAATTTTAATTAAAATTCACTTTAACAAAGATAAAGATAACAAAGAGAAATATTTGTATACTTTCCAGATTGACTCCTCTTCTGGTCTCGTGACCATTGCTCGTAAACTAGATTATGACCGTAGAAATACTTACCACATTGAGATCGTTGCTGCGGATAGAGGAACTCCAAGTCTTTCGGGGACGGCCACATTGACTGTTAATGTGTTAAACAGCAACGACAAGGCCCCTTACTTTACTCCAACAACTCAGCGGGCTGAAATTGCTGAAGATGCTGCCATCGGAGCTCTGGTCCACACTTTGGTCGCTGTCGACCCCGATATCGAGAGCCTAGAATCTTTAGATTTCGCTGCCACTGAACCAATAACAGCCGTGGACAAAGATGGAAATGAGATGACCGACAGCGGTGACTTTAAAGATTTATTTAAAGTGGAAAAATCGGGACGTGTCATAGTCAACAGGCAATTAAATCGGGATCTCTACAGTGTCATCCGAATAACTGTTCTAGTGACAGACACAACAGCACCATCTGTTCAGCAGGGCCAAGGTCTTCTAGTCATCACCATTATTGATATAAATGAACTCCCACCGGTAAGTTTATCCCTCAAGAAATTATATTACTCAAGAGATCCTTGGAAAGTCACTTATCTTACATTGTAAAAACACGCTTAAATTGACATGTTTTTAATTAAAAATATAACAATGCTGATAAGAAATAAATTTTACTATGTATAAAACAAACATTTATACTAAAGATTTAAATTGAAGAAAGTTAACATCAGCAAATACTATCCTGTTGTTTCACGCTCTAAACCTTTTGACTCTTCGTTGATGAATGTTGCGCTGAACTTCCACAGGGGACACAGATTCGAGATTTCACTTCTCTGCTTGGAGATGTCCGCCTGTAATGTTTCGCCAACATTCCGTAGTCCGGAGTTAGGGTCTGCACGTTCTTATAATGCCCTGAACGGTGGGGCGATGATCCCAACAACGTGTGAGTCTTTCCGGTCACTGAATTTACCACCAACCTCGGTGAACACTGGCTTGAACAAGGATTGCTGCCGGCTAAATTCTTGCTGCCGGCTAAATTCGTAGCAATTCTCGATACTTGACTTCTTTGTACAGTTGGTGTCGTTGAAGTGGGCTTCTTCACTGCTCCTGACCTACAAGTGAGAGTTTGCCGATGTGTTGGAAAATGAGCTCCCGTCATTCTTGTATTTATCGCTGCTCCCGCATTCGACGATGAAACTCCAGGAGCCGTCGGAGTTCGTAATCCACTATGCGCCCCAGACGATATTCGAGGAGTATGAGATTGGGTTGGGGGTCTCAACCTTTGACTGGATGGTGTTTTTGGCCTAGCGTTCACTGTTATTGACTGCAATGTTCGTCCATCAGGTTTTCCTCTAGACACCATTTCTCGAATCAGATTCAGATCATGAGCCAACTTCTTACCGTTAATCCTAGAAACGGGCATAGAGACGCTATTTCCATTCGGCAGTCGTATAGATTGATTCATTGGTTCTGCACTAGTGACTACTCGCGAATAATTATGTGTAGGTAAGTTTTCAACATCCGATCCTTCCGTATATGCATCCGACATTGGATGTGATCCACTATCATAGGAACTATGACTAGCCGAATCGTCGTTGGCTGATCCAGAAATAATGGATGATGGAGTGGTAATTATATTGACAGTAACTGGGGAACTTGATCGCTTTTCTGATTCATAAGTTATTGGAGTTATTGGAGCTAAAGCACTTTCAGACACGAGTCCCAACTGTTCTTTTCGGGCCTCAATTTGTTCGTCAATCTTTTCCAGTCTCTGTTGTATTAACTCTGGTGAATCATCCTTTTCTGGAATAATTTCAGATTCTGAAGTTAAACTGCTTACATCACATCCCAATTCTCGTTGCTTTAATTTTCGTTTCAATTCTTTAATAACAGACGCAAACAAAAAGTGATTCGAGTATCCCCTTCCTCTGTTCTTCGATAAATATCTTCAAATGATAAAAGAGACAAAAATNCGAGTATCCCCTTCCTCTGTTCTTCGACAAATATCTTCAAATGATAAAAGAGACAAAAATTATCATATAGATCAATTCATTCAAACCATATTTATGATAAAACTTTCTCTTTCAATTACGCAACAACCCTTACCAGCCTATATCTAACCTTGTGGTTTTTCGATATCCGAGTTTTCTCAAATACTCTATTCATTTACCAAATTTTAAAATTGACTATTGAATAGCAAATCTGCAAAACCTTATTTTTTAATATGTGATAGAGTCTGTCTTGTTAAAATTTGTCCAGTTTGTTTTTGAATATCTCTTTTAGTTTATCTTATATTTTGTTATAAAATAGTTCATTAGTTTTGTAATTTATTCTAAATTTACCCATTATTAACGTCAATAAATCTGGAGCAATGCGGCCAAAAATAATAAAAATTTCAGCGCTCGGTAATCTTAACTAAGACAAATTAATATTTTCCAATTTAAAGTACTTTTTAATGCATTTTCTTGTTATTTAATATTTTTTCAATCATATTAGTCTTTTAGTTTACCATAATAGTATTTACGAACAAATCTATTTAAGCTGAGAATTAATTGTTCTACCTCATGAAAAAATCTCGTTTTCACTACACTCTATAAACTTTATAATTTAGATATATTTATCTCAAGTTTAGTCATTTTATAATAAGTCTACTTTAAACTAGTAAGTTATACTAAAATATATACAAAAACAAATATGTTGAGATAAAATACAGTGGATATTAGTTGTGAGATAAATCCTTTACCAAAAATGAGGTCGTATTTTGACGTTAAAACTTTAATGGTTTGTCAAACGTATTTGATCTTTTATAGATATTTTAATTAATAAATACAAACTTGTGTAGTTTCTGTAAAACATAAAACTAAGTTAATTTTTGAATAAAAATGTAGTTTTGAAGGGAATAATAAAGGTCTTCTTCAAAAATTGAGTTTTTTAAGACCGTAAAATAAGACGAATACATTTCAATTAACTATTATCATGTTTACTTTAACAATATAAAAGAATTTTATATTATACAATGTTTTAGGGACTGATACATCAAAACAAAAATGAGAAATTCTGCTCTAATATTCCGTTCTCCTCAAGTCATTACAATTTCTGTAAAAACATATATAAATCTTTTAAACTCACAACTTTTGATGTTAGATAAATAGGCTAGAAAATTTTAAAAACAGTATTAAAAAATATTTATAAAATTGTAGGTGATTAAATGTCAGTCCATTTTAAATTATTCTCTATGAGAGTAATAGGTCCTAACTTCGGTGATTTAAATAAAATATATAGTTTTTTATCCCAAAACAAAAAATTAGTGAACCTAAATTAAAATAATAATTTCTATCGTCAAAATAAACGGGACAAATTTAAACAAGACAGTCCCTAAGTACCATGAACAAACAAATCCTGTATAGATCCTGTTGACAGATTTTTGCCATCGAAACAGAACAAGTTCTTACAATATCCATTTTTCAATGCGGCTGAGTACTACCAGAAAATTTCGTTAATTTTTTTCAAACGTGCGTCCATCCAAGGTTTGAAAACCTGTCTGATTCGAATAATTAAAATTGACTATAATAGCGCACATCACAGAATGTTGTTAATTAAACCGAGTAATGAATTTCAAAAGAACAAAATTACGACCTGAACTGGAATCAAACCTGAGTCAATCGAGTTGAATTCGATAACGCTTTAACAACCAACTAAACCACTAAAACTACATTTTTAATATCAGAAAAAAATACTATACCTCTGAACATCTGGTTTGTTCCTAATTTGTTCCTCGAGCTCCCGGTTAGTGCTATCGATCTTTTCTAATGTGTCCAAGAGTNAATCGAGTTGAATTCGATAACGCTTTAACAACCAACTAAACCACTAAAACTACATTTTTAATATCAGAAAAAAATACTATACCTCTGAACATCTGGTTT
>JXOV01015239.1:0-28296 GCA_001014945.1 Clogmia albipunctata
CTATAGAGCCCGACGAAGAAGAAGAAGAATACCTTTTAATTGAACTTGATACGAAAATTTAAAAACAAATCCAATAGTTTCTTTCACATGTGGTATATAAATTAACTTATAACTTAAAACGCGAATATTTATTTTATACGTTCAATATAAATTAAGATAGTTAATAAATTAAGATAGAATTGCACAAATTGTTGTACCCAAACTTGTAAGTAATGATCTTTTATTAGTTTCAATCAATTATTATTATCCATATTATTATGCATTTTGAATTTTATTTACTGAATTGCTGAGATAAAAATAATTTGATTATTAAATCCTTAATCACAACACCTATTGTTAAATAGGATGAAACGTATTTTTGTCCTAATAATATTCACTAATATGATATCCCTAAAATGGAATAAGACTGAATTGGCTGTAGTTTATTTTGATGCATTCTCCAAGGGATTAGTGTTGTTCTTGCTTCTGCTGCTTTCTTTGGTGAAATACTACACAGAGTACAAATTTACAAATGTGCGTGAATAGTAATCGTGACTTTGGACGAGAGACGAGGGCGGGGTGGATCAGGAGAGGTGCGCGAAGAGATCTCTGCGCATTGTATTGTTGTCGTCGGCGTGTCTGAATGGAGGAAGAGCGACGATGGGGAGAAGGAAGGGGCGCAATCAAATTATAGGGCCGAATTGCTTTACACTGAAGAACGGCGGTGAGAGCTAGAGAAAGAGCCCTAATAGATACACAATACGTCCATTATTTCGTCCGTTTGTCTCTCCTCTGGTGGCATTTGACAGTTGCTCTGCTTATCTTTGGGAGGACGGAAGGAAGGAAGGACTTTAATTGTGGAAAAAATGGTAAATTAGTGGAAAAGTGAACTTGCCAAATCAATGGATACGCTGATTCTGCGAGAGGGTGACTATTTCGCAACGTTTCCGTCCACAAACCGTCGCCACAATTACGGCTGTTTTCGCAGCTTCCGCAAAAACGTCGCCATTTTCAGTCCGGGAGTACGAAAAAAGAAAATTGGCAGCGATTCCACGGCCTCTTATGCCGAGTTCGAGGGCGAGTGCTGCAGGAAGCTGCTGAAACAGAACGGGCAGTCGAATAAGGTGATTTTGTACGCGGAGGAGAGCTGGGCCTCGGCGGCAGCCTCCACTTACTGGCTGATTACACCCAGTTGGTGGCGCCGGAACGTCTGCACCATTGAGGAAGTGGCCGGATGCCGGAGGTAAACGATAACAAAGGGGTGAAGCGAAAGAGAGGGAATTAGTTTTAGGGATTTATCTTAAACCTTATTTATTGCTGTGCGTTGAAAGATAGTAATTGGGTTTGTTTTTGTGAAGTGATTCAAGATGAAATTCAAGTAATCATTACCATTCAAGTGCATAACTTACACTGCGCGAAACTGTATTAGAATAGACGTAAATGTTTACATAAAAGTGAAAGTGTTTTCCTTTGTTTAGTTCATTTGCATCTTAATTAATGAAATCGTAGTACAAAATATATTTTCAAGGTACATTTTGATTTCATATTTATCAAATGTGGAACATAATGTTGTATTTGGTATGGATTTATGAAATTGAGCGAAGAAATAATTTGGAAAACTAATGTACCGTTTAAAAAATATTTTAAAAATAAGTTAGTTTTGAAAAACATTTCAGCTTTTACTTAAAACTCATAAAATAAAGGGTTGTTCAATATTAAAATTGCCTTATATGTAATAAAATAATTACATTTAAACATATAAAATATTTTTATTTCACCAATAATGTTACAGTTACTGCAGAAAGTATTAGACCTTTAATATTGTTATTTTAATTACATTTAATTTTATGTTATATATCGGCTTAAGGATTTGAGCCTTACAGTTCATAATCAGTAGTTGATATTTTCTTTAAAGTGCAATTTCGTAAATATCATATGTTTTAGTTTTGAAATTATGTGTAATTACAAATTATGTTTTCCTGTTAAGGTTTCTGTATTATTTTATTTTAATTAGTATTTTTGGAATATTGAATTACAATAAATCATCTATCAAATAATATAATAATTTTATATGTACGATAAATATTTAATATGGGGTACAATAGACCTTAGGTCGCGGTGCAATTTCACCCAATAGACAACAACAATATTTAATATAACACACAGATTTTTACTCCAGATGAGATCGAGTCTTTTTAGGAGTGACTGTATTTATTTTAGAAACTGTGATAAAAGTATACTTTAAACTATATTTAATGAATTTAATGAACCAATGATTTTTTTAGATTTTCGTAACAATTTATTATAAAATGTAGTATAAAACGACCGCGTTAAGAGCATTATTAAACACATATGGGCTTTTCAAACCACTCATTACGCTCGTGATTTCAAATATTATTATTAATATATAGTAATGCCTTTTCTTCTTCAATTTTTTTCTTTAATTTAATATCATTTTAACATAACTTTATCGTGTTTTCCTTTTCAGTGTCAGTTAATTTAATGAGATAAAAATTTATAAATTTTATTACCAATTATTCAAAATACCCAATACTAATTTAAATTAAAATTGGTCATTCACAAAATTTTGAAGCCCTGAGAGCATATACTCTGTGTAATGCTGATTATTTCCATTTTTAACCATTAATAAAGCAACAAAACATTAAAAATAGAATCGATTATTTCAGAAATATCAAATAATTCCATAAATAAGTTCCCATATCCGATTCACCTTAGCGATCTAATCAATAGAATTCAATTATTAACCGCTAATTAATTATTCCAGGTACAAAGCCAAAGGAGAGATAATAAACTGTCGGAACGGAAGCCTTTTGATTGTGGGTTCCTTCAGTAAGAAGTTGGACGAGCCCGATTTTAAGCTCCAATTGTCGTCCAACATCAGTCCCAATGACTTCAACATGGGCTACTGCATGACTGGAACACTGGAGCGTGGCTGGGCTGGACTGAACAAGTTCCAGGTGACCCACTTCGCCGTGGTGAAAAAGTCCTGGCCCGATTCCTCCTACAGTGCCAAATCCGGATTTAAGCTTTTGTAATCGACTGGAAACCCCGATTTTCAGTCCATAAATTCGTCCAGAACTCAGCAGAAGAGCAGCTCAGTGCGCATTATATTGATAAGAATGTAGCGTCCCGAAATTCGCCCTCCCATTTTTGTACTATTTGTTAGACACCGAGCCGAGCCGAGGACTTGAATGTTATTTACTAAGTAGATGTAAATGTGTAATCGTAAGCTATGTATTAGTTACCGCGTTTCAGCTATTTTGATTCCGGGGAATGTCCTCCAATCCAATCATCATCTGTCCGTGCAACAATGTACCTTTGGCGTTTATTGACAAATGAAATAAATGGCTGAACCAATAAAATTTTGAGCTTATTTCAATCGTTTTCTTCCAATTGTATATTTTTAATTGAATTTTAATGGAAAATCAATTTCTTTTAATATGGTAATGAGCTATAATCTTAGTATAAAGAAGACAAAGCTAATCAATTGATAGGCTAAAATTATCAGCATTTTTATATGCAATTAAACAATGTAAGTAAATGAAAACTGCTTTTAAGATTAGGTTAAGGCATCTGGTGCTATTGATTGACTACTAATACACTGAAAACAAATAGTCATGAAAAGTCTAACACCCGATGGTTAGGGTTCCGACTGCCCCCAGTTCCATACCGGAATGTTGTGGGAAATATATATTAAGGCATCTCCCTAGGAAAGTAGAAAAGTTTGGAATTCATATCTTATAAATCAAAATTAACTGTTGGACTTTATTAAAAGATTTAAATTTTTGGAAATTTTTCTTCCAATATTGAAATTTTGTATTATTTGATTTTGGATTTATTCAAAAATGAATGAATACAAGTATTTTTTAAACTGAAAACGGAATAACTCTTATATAATATCAGTCTTTTAACTTTTCTTTAAAAAAAATTTTAAAATGATTTTAATATAATTAAAGTTGAAATTTTTCCTAGAGATAATTTAAGACTAGTGTTCTTAAAAAAGTAATATATTATATTTAGTTGAAAAAATGAGATAGTTTAAAGTAGGAATTTGTGGTAGAAGTGTGTAAAAAAAACTGCATTTTCATAAATATGAAATTAATTCATAATCTACGTATACGAACAATTTTTTTTTGTGTTTTAACGTAAATGACATTCCAGGTCTTACCATGCGATTGACATTATGACTATTTTTCAAAACAACTTTTAAGAATTTTATTAAGTAATGCAATAGTGTATTTCGATAAAAGTGTTGAAATAGAGGTTATTACACCAAGAATTTACCATGTATGTAAATATAGGTAAATGAGTGCTGTAATAACCTATTTCACATGTGCATTGAACGTTATTAGCGGTTTCTTTCAAATTGTGGAACAAGTAAGATACAGTGTGGAGCTTGTCTAATCAAATTAGAGGGAGAACCACCGTTTAAATTAAACTGAATTGATTGGAGAGAGAAAGAAATACTCTAACAAAATATTTAAATTCAAAATTACTGTCGATAAAATTTATTAGAGTGAGATGGGAATGCTCACAACGAAATTTTCAAATTAAAATATTTAAATAATAAATTTGTAGAGATTGGGATAAATTGGTAAGTAATTTGATTGAAAATTATGAAATATTACTGCACGCCGTTGCAGAACCAATTTGCGTTAAAAGAAGCTACTTTTCGATACGAAATTACATAAAATAAATTTTGACTTGTTTGGATTTAAAATCGGAGCTTTGGCTCCATTTTTCATATACATTTTACCATTAAAAACAGCTTATTTTATACCCTTAGCACAAACAATTTTATACAAGTATTAATACTTTCAAACTAATTATTAATTTATGAAATGTTATATACGAATAAAAAATATTTGGTAATATATTTTAAATGATTTATTCTAGCCTAAATATTTATAAATTTTTGGCAAAAAAAAATTGAAAGAAAATACCGTGATACAAATTTGGAATCTATTTTGATCTCAACTTTTTTTTAAGAATAAAAATCTTATATTGATGGAATTTGTATTTTAAGATATAGACCAATATCTTTAACAAATAACCTAATAATCAAAATTTAAAAATTTAATTAAATCTAAGTAAAATTTTTTAAAACCAAATTTTCTAATTTAATGAGTTTATTGTATTTGATTAAGCTTAGAAACAGTAAAGTAATACCAAAGCCGTCACATAAGTGTTATTAAATCAATAATGGACCGAGGCTGACAAAGAACAATTACCTACAAGTTTGCGTACTAGGTCTTGTGCAATTCCTAAAAAATGCAAAAAAAAACTTGTACGTAAGTAATTGCTATAGAATTTTTATATAAATCTATAAACTGTATTTTGCTGTTATTTAATAAAGTTAACATATATAAGAAATTCTAAAAGAATATTACTGACAAAGTATCTCTTTGCCCAACGCTTCTGTATCTAACGTAATTGTACAAAAATAACTAAATAAATAAAAATAACTGGCTAATCTATTATAAATATTTTTTATACCATTTTTCCTATTTTTTTACAATTACGATTATAAGACAAAATTTAACAAATAAATCATTTTCTTTAGTGTCCTTAGCATTCTGATCATCAAAATAATATGATTTCGCATAAATCCGNCTAAATAAATAAAAATAACTGGCTAATCTATTATAAATATTTTTTATACCATTTTTCCTATTTTTTTACAATTACGATTATAAGACAAAATTTAACAAATAAATCATTTTCTTTAGTGTCCTTAGCATTCTGATCATCAAAATAATATGATTTCGCATAAATCCGTTGAGCGGTTTTTAAACTACGTCACGAGCCTATGTGTCCATATTACCATCCACAATGCAATACGAGCTCAGTTTTCAAAAGCCATCATTAATTTATTTGAACTCCAAAATTTTTTATACTATTTTCTCATAATGTGGCTTTTCAGACTTCCAGAGATAGTTACTGGCTGCCTACTATGACATAGCGACCCAATTTTTTCGCTTTATATTTCAGTCTAAAAAAATCACCAAAAACTCTCTCTTGCTGGCGCATTGGGAGAAAATAAGCTACCTGTCGTAAAAGGATGATTTTTGTATGGGAAAAATCAGCACGCTTTTATTAATTATACGCAACAAACCTAAACTTTTGTTTCATAGTTCAGACTTTGGCCAATGATAAGATCTTTCTGCGTGCCAAAAAAATTGAGATCAGATTGATACACTCCGAGATATTAAATAAAATTGAATAGAAGACCCCTGTCGTCAAAAGATGAAACGCAGTGCAGTGTAAAAAATAAAATCTGAAATCGCTATTTCCCGTTTAGTTTAAGAATGGATTAATTACAATAATAAAACATTATCAACGAGTGATTCATAATGTACTTGATTCAATATTTACACAATATTAGGAAATGCATTCAGTTTCATTTCCTCATAAATTTGCTTAAAATTTTGTTTGCGGTATAATCACCATTTCGGCGATCAAGTTACAAAACAATAAATTCTGGTAATTGCATTAGGAAAGAATTTTTTGAGCTGGTCAGGGTACTGAGTACTTTTATTTTACTGCAATTACTGCAAAAGATGCCTGTGCCTTACCAATTCCCTGGAACTTGAACAAGTCATGTTTGAACTCTCGGCACAAATTTAATTAAATCTTTGCACTGCGACGAATTGATGTTAATGAGGTAATAATTTCAAAGTCCGTTTCTCGTCACCAGAACTCGCGGTGTGTGTTCTTCCTCATCTCATCCTGGATGGAATGGAGAGAGCATCTCCGGAATCCAGTTGAAATGAAGCTCCCCATTCCAATGCAGAGATGAGATACATGAAATGGCGAGAAGTTTTTGCGCGCGCGAGATTTCAAAATGCTGCAAAGCATTTGGCAAATTTTAATTGGGGCCCAAAACTGACCGGAATGCCTTTAATGACTTCATTCGGACGACGACATTCTCGCAATTTCGGTGGCAGTGTTTTTGTCGCGCTGGTGACGAATTAATCATCTATTTGTATGCTGGCCAGGTTCTAATCATGGCCTCCGCAGATGAAATCTCACCGCGAAATGCGCCTGGAAGTCGCATAAATCGTGCGGAATGCGGTTGTGACAGCTTTTTCACACACCACCATCACCATGTTTTGGCCAAATCTTAGAACGCGCTGCTGATTTCTCAAAACGATTCTCAAGATGGACCATGTTTAAATTGTTCAGATTAATCGCATGACCAACAATATTTACCAGATTCCGCCCAAAAACACCGTCCAGGTAAATGATCTATGGCCACACTCTTCCCCAAATAATTACCTTTTAGGCCAAATACCTGGTAGAGAGATCGTACTAAAACAAAACACACTCCTAGTATTCTAAATAGGATTGATAACTTTTAAAGATATAATTAAAATATCCATAATTTTTTTATTTCATTTTCCATTTTAAAATTTAAATTTTTTATCGCTATTAATAGCTTAAATTATTATACCATACATTATCGAAATGATAGTTTTTTTTACATCGATTTGAATTTAATAATGCGTCACTTTCTTGCACTAGTAATAATTTTGAAATTTTTATTTCACTTGTGAAAAAAAGAAAATCATAATCAACAAATAAATTTGTTTCAAAGTCAAAATTACAGTGCCATTTTGAGGGAAACAGTAGTGCTAAAACTGGAAATAAATGGTTTAAAATTAAAAATTTGGTAAAAATCAAATTTTAAGAAGGTTCGCTATAGAATCTGATAAGTGCCATTATTTTTTTATGACACATCTCCCGGATCCTAGGTGCACAGTATCATAATGAAAAAATTCCATTTTAAATTTAATTCACTTGTCAAATTCGATTATATAAATTTGCCACTAGTTGGCGAACGTGTCGAAATTTCTAGTTACAATACATTTAAAACGAAAAGAAGGTAAGAGACACAGGCAAAGACGGTAAAGGTAGTCAGCTTTTGTTTGAAATTACCATGTTGTGCTTCTAGGTGACGCAGGTTTAATATACAATTTTTGTTACAAACCGTTATAACAGTGAAATAGTACACGAAAACCGTTCAAATAGAAACCGTTGTAACGGCAAATATTTCTTAAATAATTTTATATGAATTTTTAAGGAGAGTGCAAATTATGCCCTGCTTGGGTATAAAAACCGTTTTCGTTATCTATCTATCTGGAAAATTGTGGCTATGAAACGGTTTTAACTTTCACTATTATTAGCTAAATAAGCAAGAACTATATTTCATTCACCATCTGTCCTTTCCGAGTTAGAATCCCAATCACAGTTTACAGGCCACGCTTTCCTAATGCCCTTTTTTCTTCTTTTTCTTTCTTTCAAATTTCGTTTATAATTTTTTATTTGAAAAAAATCCTATTAAATCTCCTAATTTTCCATCTCTAACTTTCTTCATTGGTTTAAATAGCCTTGAATGAACTGGTTAATTTTGGAAGAGAATAGTGCACAGCACACTATCTCATAGAAAAATAGTTCACAAAACCAGTTTTCAATATGAAGCAGTATTGGACACTTGGCTATGAGCTTTTCACTCATTCCGATTACACAATGATTAACAACAAACAGACAAAGCTTGCTTTGAATGAGTTTTATGTTCACATAGGTTGGAAAGGTAAGGAGCCAACAAAATTCGATCATATTTTCTGTTTTCCATTTTGCATTTTGACAATATAAGATTAGGGTAAATGAAATGACCTCTTTGGTATTTAAGCATTTCTGAATGACTAAACTAATCTACTATATAAACAAGATGCTTAGAAACCAATTTAGAATGTATTCTTTCACATTCTTGAATTTTCCGAGTTCAAAATGTAACAATTCTGCTTATGAACATAATTTCGTGGTGAAAATTGGTGTCATCACTGACAAAGTTTTTTATTGAAATTGTTCAAATTTTCTTGTAAAAAAATGGTTCTAAAAGCATTATACTGAGAGCTATTTGCTTTATGTATTATACCGTACAAAACCCTAACTAATTTACTTTAAGATCCGATTAAGAAATTTATAGCTTTAAATTTAAATCTTTCTTATATAACAAAATTAAAAGTTGCCTTAATTTTGAACACCCTTGACATATTATATGGTTTTAATTATTTTGAATGAATTACTTTTATTAGTAATTTATAATGTTATTAAAATTATGATAGATCTTATTTAACATTTTTTGGTTTTTAAAAAAATGTTCAATCCCCAACATTTGACGCATAGCAACCCTAAAATGCCATGTCTTTGAACTCGGAACAGGTAGAGAGGAGCCCAAACATTGAAGATATCTCAAACAAATGTTTACAATTAAATAAATCTATATTTCGCATTTATTTGTTTTGCTAATTTCAGAAATAGACCCCTATCCATTGAATAATTTATCAACAAAGTGCGGTTATTTGCTCGTCGTCGTCGTCGGTCCACGCACACCACCAGGCGCATTGAACCACGCCACGATGAAAGGAAAATATAAATAGGGAAGCAGCCGAATTTCCCATACCTCGCCATGCCTTGTTCCATCCAACGCTGTCCGTTGTTCCTTTGCCAAATTGAAACAAAGGCTTTGTCGCCAAATTGCATGCATGCGCTTTCCTAACTATATATTGATTTGAAATCGGTAAGCAAGCAAATAAAAACACACACAAGAAGAGCGGCATCAGAGAACTACTTAGTTTTTCCCAAGCTTAACACTGTCTTCGCTATTCAGTCTATACTGTTATTACAGTAGAGCGTCTATTAATGATACCATTCGATCACAAAGTTAAACTATTTATTCCTTTTAAATTTAACACTAGTTGTTATATTTAATTTTTTTATTTATTTAAGCATTTTAAATTTTAAAAAATCAAACAAAATCTTTTTTTTTTGCACAGCCATTACGGAACTAGGGGTAGTCTCAACCTCAACCATCGGGTGTTAGACTCTACTTGACTGTTTGTTTTCAGTGTATTAGTAGTCAATCAATAGCCCCTTGACAAGTTGTAAACGGATCCCGCCAATCCGCTCATTTTATTTATTTGTTTGCGCCATTACTTATTTTTATAATTCGCTATGAATATTATTTCGTAATTATTTACACAAATGAAAACTTTTTGGCGCTAGAAAAATATCCGCCCGGGATTTGATCACACGACCTCGAGGAGGCAGTTTAGGGTGCTAACCGCTAAACCACAGAGGCAGATACTTTACGTAATCAAAATCATTTAAACATTTTAATAAAAAACGAACCCAAAATCTTGAATTATTTTCAACAATAATAGGGAATTATTTTAATATTTCGTTTAAACAAAGTTCTTTAAAGTTGAAGTATGGTAAGATTTTGATTGTTTTAATTGAAATTGTATTTATACGACGCCGTCTATCCTTTACCAAAACTGTCTTACTTGGTTATTTCCTTATTTACTCTTATTTCTTTTATATGAAAATTATTTTTAAAAAAATACTTCAAACAACAAAGCTCGACAAAAGGACTAATGACGTTGCACGTTTAATAATAATAAATCTGTGTAACATTACCATTTATATAACTTTAATTATACTTTTGTTACATATAAAATTAGACACAGATATATTATATTTCAACATAACTATTGTGTAAATTTATGTTTATTATCTAGTTCTATAATTTCTTGTATTTTAATTACTAAAGTAAAAAGGAACTCACTCATAATTTCAAAAATTAACCTAAAACATGTTTAGACAATAACGTTTATTTTATAATTAAGAGCATAATGTAATAATGTCTTGCGAAGTAAGAACGGATTTTTATTATCACATTAAAGACCGTTAATGAATGGTTTCGCTATTGGACACCTCACTGTAGTGCATCCGCGGAAAGCAAAAGCAGAACGTGAATCAAAATTTGAGCTTCATTTTCGATCGAAGACTTGGACGTGTCACACGCGCGCATAGACCAGTCGAGTCCTGTCTCCTGTTTGAGGAGGATTTCGCGGTGAGTCATCGGTTGTAGATGTGGAGTGAATTAAATTGAATTTGTGAATTGAAAACGTGCAAAGTGAGTGCTAAAGTGCTTTAAATGTATGAATTGAAGAATCTCGAGTGCTCGAGTGAGCTGTGTTTTGTTGTGGTCAATGATTGAGGGATGGAGAGAGAAAGAGGAGGAGTGTGTAGTATAGTATCAAGTGGCTGAGAAGATGTGATGATGGCTGTGATCCGGGGATAATGCGCTTTACAGTCGGCTAATTGATTTTTGATGAGCGCGCCAAACAGAATCACACGTCTCTTTAAAGACACACTCGTAGTATTTTTTCTCTGCTTTGGCGTTTGCTCCACAAATGGAGAGCCTGCAACAGAGTTGCAAATTATGTACTAAAGAATAATGCCTCATAAATGAAGGGCAAGCACACACACATTATGCCTATATTCTTCGATTGAATGGGTCAAGAAAAGCCGAGAGATACACAAAAAGAGGAGAACTCATCTCATTTCTGTTATAATTGTTATTATTAAAGGCCGTTTCATTAATTCAAATTAGCAAGTGAATGTGATTATATACACACATCTGAATGGAAAGTCAGATCTTCTGAGTTGGGACAAAACAAACTTCCAAACCCAAACTCCAAGGGGGGATGCAATAAAATTAATAACACGGACAAGTGTTTTTCGGGACAGAATCTGCAATTTGTGCGTGCCGAGAGAGCCCATAATTATTGGCCAATGATCGATGATAATGATGATAATAATGAAGTTAGAAGTCAGAACAAATTGATCGCCCTGGAATCCGGATTCCGCCCCGAGGCCATCTCCATTCCAAGCCAGCAACCAGCAACGGGCTCTGCTCGAAATCAAATTACGCTCTTATAGTACAAATTTATTAAGTGAACTCACGTGCAAACTCTCTCGTATGCAAATGAATTACGCTGACCATTTAATCATATATAAATACTTGTATCGGCAAAACAGAGTTATTATTTTTAATTTCTCCGCCATTTTTATTGTCTTGTTTGTTGTTATGAAGATACCCAAAAAAACAAGAGTTCATTGAGGAGATTTGTATTACCGCTGCAAAACATATCGGCCAAATTTGTTTATACTTAAGCAGAGTGCATCCAAATCAATTAGTGCGAATTTTTGGTTTGTTTATGTCTAGTGCAGTCGTTAATTATCAATTTCGCCCTCTTGTTTAAATAATTTATCAATATCATTTTAAATAATCGGTTTCATCAAAAGAAATACTCTTAACGCGGGAAATATTGATGAATTAACAGTAAATAAATTATCTTAATGATCTTCATAACATATATAAGATAAAGTACGCCCATTGGGCCTATTAATTGTTTACAAATAGTATATTTCGATACAAGTGCTGTAATAACCTATTTCACATGTGCATTGAACGCTATTTTGTAATTCTGGAAAAATACCAGTTAATCGATAATTACTAATAAAACCGATCGCATGGGTTTTTACTAATTTTGGAACGAGTAAGACACAGTCTAATTAAATTACAGAGAGAACCACCACTTCAATAAATCAGAATTGATTGGAGAGAGATTGCCATCTCACTCTAATAAACTTTATCGACTGTAATTTTAAATTTAAATATTTGTAGAGATTGAGTTATGACAACACTATGTAATTTCATTAAATTGGTGACTAATTTTCGTGAAAATTTTGAAATATTACTGCACTCCGTGCTCTAAAGTTAACCGTTACAGAACCAATTTGCGTTAAAAAGAGGCTACTTTTCCATACGGAATTACACAGAAGAATTGAATTTGTTTTAACAAAGTTTAGCTTTTCTAGCATTTAAGATGACGCATCCATCCTTGGCCGTTCGCTCTTTCGTCTAGTTGGTCTCAACCAAAGATCCTACACAAGCATCTTTGGTCGAGACAACAGTACTTCTTCGACCGTCTTATTATCTCCTCCACAAACTCTGCGTCGGTGGTCCATCCCCCACTTGTTTCTCCCTCGTTCCTCATTTCCGCAGCGGAATCTTGCGATCATGCTTGCGGTTCTTCCTCCATGCAAGTAGTCAAGTACCATATTTGAAGAAATTTGTACTGAGTACTCTTATCATCAGAGTATGCCACACCAATTGTTCTTCAAATCTTTGTGGATTTCGATTAACCATTCTTGCAAAATCTGACATGGGCAGTTACGAACGCGCACCTCGTACTTCGTGGCTTTAACTCCAGTCTCAATATACATTAGAAATGTTTTAATCTCTTCCTTAATGATCTTAATAGAGGTGTACAAATTTTATGACGTTAAAACAAGTCCAGTTTGAATTAAATAGAATTTGCCAGCCTAATTATTATCCCGAGGGGCAAAATGAGAACATTAACGGGACCAGTAATGTTGTGAATAGACTTATGACCAGTTATTTATTGTTTGTTATTTGTTGAATATAAATTTATTTGTTATAAATCGTGGATTTGAAAACCGCAAATCTGTGTTAATATGTGTGTTGAAATATGATTTATTCAATTAATTGATTTGTGTTCAGTAAAAATTAAATGTAAAATAAATATTTTACTAATCAAAATAAGCTGTATCGAATTCAAAAACAAAACTGAAAACCTATTCAGGACGTTCATTTGTTTTGCAATTATCTTTGAACTAATAAACTTTAATCAGCCATATTTTGTAATGCTCTTGAAATTAAAATTTTACTATAATTCATATTTAATTTTTTTATTTTTGTTTTTTCAATATCATTAAGTTACAGTTAAAAAAATTAGTCATAGAAATATTGATCTACTTTGAATAATAATCAATTCATATTTTGCTGACGCAAAACATAATTGTTTTCGATCAATATTTATCATATTACAAAGTTGGATAACTGATCTCGAATTACCATACTCGTAGTTGCGAAAAAAGCATGTAAATATCAACACAGAAAACCGTTTATGATCACGGGCTATAAAATCAGTGCAAAAAGTGCATCACAGCTCTCCATTTCTCTCCCTGTCGCAATTACTTCCTCTGATCAAAACACAAGCACGTGTCACACGGCATAAGAATCAAATGGCTTGCTTCGTTTATATTTTCCAGATGAAATTCACGAAGATCGAGTGTGTGGTGCTAATAATTATTATAGTGGTGATTACGAATCGGGTCAATGGGCTAAACGACACCGTCAATGGCCAGGGCTTCGGTATCACCACAAAGTTACAAATGTGCTACAAAAAGTTTCTACCAAATGCCCTAGTGAATAATAGTAGACCGATCGACGACAAGTGGCTCATAAAGGAAACCATTTACGATCGTGCCAAAGTTCAATCGATTCCGTTGGACGGAGCATCCTTCCGTGATACTCTAGCCAGGGGACATTCAAAGAGGTTCGTAAATTATTGTATTGTATGTAGTCTTTTTTTCAAACAAAATAAGTATTTAAAAAAATGATTTTTCGATATCGATTTAAGTTACATAATGCGTTATTTTATCGCACTAGTGAAAATTTAGTTTTTTTTCACTAGTCTTTCAAAGTCAAAATTCTCGCGCCATTTCACTAAATTGTACATTTTGTAATCCAGGCCGTTATAACGGTCATATAGATATAGATATACATCTAATATTCTTTAATTAGTTTTTCTTGTATTTTTTAATTAAATTGCAAAAAAAATATGTCCTGCTCGGGTGTGAAATTCGTTTCTTAACTCGTTTCCTTGTTAAATTACACTCTTGTAAAGGAAAATGATTTTATTTTTAAGTTTTTGTGCTAATTCATATAAAAATGCAAACAAATTTTAATACAGCATTCTTGATAAGCAATATTAAACACAAAGACTTTCTTTAAAGCACTCGCTTAGCTCGTAGTTTAAAAAACCGTAGTGTTTATCATAATAATGCCTTTTGTGATCGACCTAGTTGTATAAATAACTGTTATGTCTTTCTAAATATTACCATGATGTACTTACAGAATTATTTACGTAATTAGGTAAAAAAAAGTCAAATAATTAATAATTTTAAGAGCCAGTGATAGATAACCAAATTGACACTTTCAATTTAATTATGGCTAAGATAACCAAGTTCACCCACATCGTAAATTTTGTCATGAATTTTTAACAACTTTATACACATTTTCAATTTAAAGAATTGATAAAAGTCGAATATACACTCCACTTCATCCTTTTAGTACAGGTGTCTTCGATTAAATTTTAGTTAATATCTCGGAGTGTATAAATTTGATCTCAATTTTGTTTGGCATGAAGAAAGGATTTATCATTTGCCATGAATACTCTCGAATACATAGAAAATCATTGGTTTTAGGAAAAAAAATAGTTAAACTGAATGTGTTCATGTTTTTTTTTTTCAAATTAAAAATTACAAATGAGGTTTTGAAAAAAATTCAAATTATTTGATTTATAATATATTAGTATAAATTGATTATATTAAGAGTGTGTAAATGAAAGTTTTTTTTTACAATTAAAATTAAATACAATTAATAAGACCTTTAGAGGCCGGATAGCGTATTTGGTTAAGAGTCGAGTCACAAAAATGGAATCATATGTTCAAATCCCAGTAAAAGCAGTGATTTTTTATTTTAAAAATTCATTTAGCTATTATCAACTAATAATAAAAAATTGTGATTAATATTTGTTTAAATACATTTACAAATAATATCTCCGGTCTCAACAAAATCGAACAACTGGTGACGTCAACACCATTTGTTAGAATTCAGATTGGTTTTCAAAGTTTGGATGGAGTCCACAAAATCGAAAAAGATAAACCGGCTGCTGTTCAAATGAACGGATACAAACGAAAGTTATAAAAGGGATGGTCTGCTTCGGTGGCAAAAACCTGTCAAAAAATATCCTCTTTATTGAATCATCGGCTCTGGTACTAATCACATCAGAGCAAATGATGATTTTTAGAAATGAAATTCAATTGTTAATTGTGAAAGATTGGCAAATGAATTGATAGGGCATTTGACAACTGTAATTGCGTTAACCAATTGGTTAGAACAAGATTTTCGCAGAGATGGAAACATCTAAGGGCAATACGCCCAACTGCGGAGGACAGAGTTATGAGGGAGCACAATAGATCTTCAGGTAAAAATGCGGGATCACCTCATTAGAGATAAAATAAGACCATATTCCAATATTAATGTTCACGAGTTATGTTGGATTAAGCGTTTGAGCCACACTCGGGAGCTTTAGCTAAAAATTACACAAGGAGTTTCTCTATAATCGATTATTGGTTAGGTCACTGTTTGGGATCCTTCGCCGAATCTGATAAGATCCATGATCCAAATCCCAGGCGATCATGAAAAATGTAATTTCTCTTGAATTCGCTTGTGTCTGCCAGACTCATTTTGTGAGAGTCTGATACAAGAAAGAAATGGCCCGTGTGAATTGGGCTACTGCTCATCATAGTTTTCCTCTGTCCAATTCGATCAGTTTTCGACTCTTGTTAAGATTTGCTACTTGCCAAAGTGGTCTTGTTACTCGACAGTCTGCTCTATTAGTCAAATCGGTTGTAACACCATACGAGTTGGACTAATTCGTAAGCAATGCTAGACGTGGTTCGGCAAGTCACTTTTTGTATTCAAAACGGAATTGGTGTGTTGTAAATGAAAAGTGTTGTTTGAAAAACTTCACCAATAAAATTGTAAAAGATTTAATTTTCTTTAAACTCATAAAATCATTCTCCATAATGACTATATTTAATAATTAAAATGAAATTATATTTAAATCTGCATTTGGGTTCAAGGAAACACACCAATTCAATTTCATCTATTCACCATCTGGTTTGGCTCTGCCATTCTGCAGCTGTAACTAAATTTCCCTATTGACCTTTTCGCCACTAGCGCGAAAAAAGAGCCAAAAGAGAAAGAGTCGACCAGAAATAAACAGACACAGAAAAATCGCAATGTGATTTATCTCTTTTTATTGAATTCGGGAATAGTCAAGGCAATTTATTTAAAATCGTTGCTAATAATATTATTATTTATATGACTCTTTGTGAAATTGATTTATTTAATGGCACAAAACCAAAAATTATCCAAACCGAGTTTCATTCACCAAACAAGCAAAAAGTTATCCTTGACGACCGGCCGACAACGATTCCTGATCCAGATGTTATACTCTTTTCTATCTCATCTCTTTGTTGAAATTAATTAATTTCGGTCATTCAATTATGCAATAAATTTATAAAAAGCAATTTATTACTTTTGTTTCAATTATCACCTTGACAATAATTATTCAGAGATTTGTTAGAATTGACAATATTAATTTTATTTTTTTTCTCTATAGATTCTGTTTTTCTACAAACTTATCGTTCTTGTAATTCATTTTGTTCTTTAATTATTATAATGTTCTTTCTTTTTTTCTAACTTACTTCCTTTATTTTTATTCTACCAACACTGTCTTATATGTAAAGGTAGTCTTAATTCATGTTCGTCTTTTCTTTTGGTTGGTTGTAATATAAATATTATTTGCTCAACATGAATAAATAAATAATTTAAAAAGTTAAATTCAATTTGTAGTCTTAATTTGACAGTTCATTGAGTTTTAAATTCGGGCTGGAGTAGCGGATTTGGTTAAAAGCCTCATCACAAAATTGGTTCGCTCAAAAGCATCTTGCGTTCAAATTCCAGCACAAGCGAAAGTATTTTATTTTCAAAATTCACTTGACATTATCAACTACTAACAATTTGTGATTATTATTTGTTTAAATAAATATACAAAAAATAATTTCTCCAACCTTAATAAGCCGAACAATTGATGTCATCAACACTATTCGATTCAAAGCATGGATGGAATGCACAGAATCGAAGAGATAAACGGGATCTTTTTAATACAAGTAATTTGCTGCTGTTCAATAAATGGATACATATGAAAGATATGTAAGGGAAGATTTTCTTCATAGTACGTGTGTTCTGTTTTGATGGTAAAAACCTGTCAATAAAACGCTCTATCTATATAGAATCATTTGTCCGTTGGAGGTGATTACCTCATAATAAATTAGACCTAGACCGGTAACAGTTATTGTGTCGTCGAAACAAACATTTTTTAAATATCGCTTTTAATATACAGTCGACTCTCGATAATTCAAACTTTCGATAATTCGAAGTTATTACGAGTTCCCTACAAAATAATTACTATTTGATAATTCGACAACTCAGTAATTCGAAGTTTTTTAAGAGTAATTGTATTTTATTGTGAATAATGTTATTTAAAAAAAACAATGTTTCTTTTTTGTTTCCCACAAGGGAACATAGGGCACTTCCAAAGCAAGCTTTGTCTGTGTTTCGTTAATCATTGTTGATTGAAATTATTGATAAGCTCATAGCTAATATTGTTTCACACCGAAAACTGGTTTTTCGTATTATTTTTCCATGAGATTGTGTGTACTATGTACCATTCTCTTCCACAATTAACCAGTTCATTCAATGAATATTTAAACTCGTTGAGGAAAATTTGGCATAGGAAATTAGGAGTTTGAATAGGAAATTTTCAAATACAGCATTGTATACGAAAGAAAGGTAAAATAGGCTATTAGGAAAAGCGTAGCCTGGTAACAATAAACGGGATTCGACCCAGGACCTCCTGGGAATAGGTCAAGCGCGCGCTACCAACTCGAGAGGTTTTAAAAAATATAGTTATTTGTAAAAGTTTTGTTGATTAAAAGATTTTAATAACAATTTTTGAAATACACAAATTATCACTTATTTAACGATATTTATGGAAATATTAAACTGAAAAGTAGAACTTGATTTTTGCTTACAAATAAAGTCTTTTGAGAAATAATCAGAAGGCTTAAGTTTATATTCAATAATTCGGTAATATAGAATGAAGACATTTTAATATAGAATAATTATGATATTTTAATTAATTTATAGTATGTTGATTATGAATTGCTTAGAAATAAAAAGTTTTTATCCAATATTTTGGTGTATCGGAATAATCCCAATTTTTAATTGAAAACTTGGTTATACTTGAAATACAATTGAGCATAAATACATACTGGTTAAGAGCACAAATTTAGGGATTTTGAGGAAATTAAATTATCATTAAAATTGACAAAAGTGCTTCTGATTTATCAGAAAAAGCAAAAATTAAAAGGAATGAGCATTGTTTGATTTGCATCAAGGTTAATTAAGAATAAGGTTGTGACAATTTTATTTTGGGATGCTGGGGATTCCGTTTGAGTCAGTCCGATTGAAAATGATCGCAACACACATTTATTCACGTAAAGAAATTTACACCATGAATTAATTTTCGTCAATCACACAAACCAAAACAAAGTTTAACGTCATCACCCTTCTCTCATGTAACAGTTTCTCAGGCAGATTATTACAACAACAAACAATAAGCATAACTTAGTAAGTATGCGCAGCGACATTGATTTATAATGAATTTTTTCACAAAACCAGGCCCCTCCATTGCGAAATTACTTGTCTTCGATTTTCAGCAATTTAACGGTTAAAATATATCCCTTTGGCAGTCCAACTTTCTTTGTGATCCAAGAGTATTTCTTATTTAAGCCTATTTCGACCAGAAAACAGATGATACTAATCATTAGACCGTATCCAAGAAGAGCAAAAGCACCTTGAAGATGGTTAATGGTCAGAATGATGTCCTGATTGTCTTCCTTTACCTTACTCTTTCGGTTCATGTCATACAACTCGTCATCATAGATCTTTGACATAATGCCACTGTTTTTTAGACGATTAATTACCTCGTCAAAGCTGCTTAACAATGGGAACCCTTTTTCGCAAAGTATTTCATAAGGGTTGGAAAATACATTGCTTTTAAACCCATAAACTAGGTTGTTGTACTTCCTGGAGAGGACATATAGACGACTCACGATCATGGCCTGAAGTCCCTCTTTAACTCTTTCCAAATTGCGATCAGTTGGAAGAAAAAAGTCGGATGTGTTATACTTTTGTAAAATCTGTTTGTCCAAAGCATCCTCATTCGCAAACCAGTCATCGTACTCTTCTCTGCCTCCCAGAGGAAGACCTATCTCTAGAATATTCTCCACTGTCTCAATCTGGGTGTCATGAGCAGGTTCCGTGAACATTGCAATCAATTGCGAAGTGTAAATCGTTGATAGATTAATTCCATACAATGCAATTGCCATGAATAAAATTCGCAAAGGTGTTTTTAATGGCTGCCTACTGACCGATACTCCCATCATCATGGACCAATTGCTCAAAATACACATGGTAAATTTGGTGAATTTCTTCAATTCACCTCGATTTTTCGCCAACAGTTTCCAAGCTAAAGAACTAACTATTAAAATAAAGACCAGAAAGAGCCAGGTGTAAGCTGTGAAGATCACAACTAATCCTTTCCATGGAGCTCGATATGGTGCTAAGGGAACAAACCAGGTGTAACTGTCCTCAAAGTAGTTCGTGCTTGATTTAAATTTCATGTGGATATCGTTGTCCGGATAAATGGATCCGATTATGAAGTCACATTCGTCGTTCCGGAGTTTCAGCAGCAAATTTGTGATGGATCCATCTTCCAAAATATCTCCCCTCGGAAGGGAAGTACATAAGAAATCCAGATGAAAATTGAGAACACTGGCTATGATTTTGATTAGCAACACCTCCATTCCACTGTCACATCCTGGATTTACAAAGGGCTCCTCTATTTGGACACAAGCTGTAAAGTTGCAATATTGCAAATCACGGGGCACTTTTGAGCCTTGAGTCATAGCAGTAAATTTGTTGTAGTTCTTCATTTTTCCATTATCACACGTGTCTATTTTTACAAAAGACATGTAGCCTGTAATAAAAGAAATCATTTATTAAAACTTAACCAGCCTTCATATAAGATCTTATAAAAGAAGAGGCTTAAACCAACATTCATGTTATAACTTAATAAAAATATAAAAGAAATACAACTGTTATATATTACTTAAATCACCATTTATTCTACGAGCAATCCAAAAACCGAAGTTATAAAACGGTTATAAACAATGCAAGGGTGTAGCTAGTGTCCTTTCAAATAAAAGATACAATTTTGAAAATCAAAACCATTTGTGCAATTACCAATAAGTTAAAATAGGAGTACCGAATTAGGAGTAATCTCTTAATGTATTATATTGTTTAATTCCACCAAACAACCCATGACTGAGTTAAAGCAATCACTCATATATTTAAATACATATAATTGATCACCGCATTGTTGTACCATCGTGATACCTTGGAGCGATGGGTGCCGCCTCCTCTTCACGTAGGCTTTTTCACTATCTACTTTTGTATTATGTAAGATGGATATATGTGGATATATATGCCAACGACCCGCCATTCGACACCGCTCACGAGGGCAGTATAGGTCAAACACAGTATAACGAAACGTTTAGGTTTAGTTAATGATAGACAGTTAGTAAAGTAAAGGGCCAATTTATAATGAAGTTAGTGTTAGCTTTAATTTTTATTTGGAGGTTTAAATGTAATACTTATTTATTATACTTCTAACATTTCAGTATTTCTTTCCCTCACCTGGACTTCAAGAACCATCTAAAAAATCTAATAATGTGGTTTTATAAAATTAGGTGTATTTCGTATCAATATGTCGGATATTATGATTAAAAATGCCACCAAAGGAACAGAATCTACTTTCCAGGTAGGTTTTCTGGGAACCCGGTCGAATGTCGTTTCTAAATAAATAAAAAGGAAATGTAAATCCTGTTTCTTCTTAGGGTACTTTTCAATTAGAATTCTGAGCTCTATTTTTGATAAACTATTCCGCATTGGTTTTTCTAAAAGGATTTGAGATATCAATAAAAATCCGATTTATCAAGTTTAATTGCTCGATAGTTCTCACAACTTCTTGTAGCCCCTTTATTTTTGTAAAAGGAATTAAGATAACTATTTCGCCTCCTGTTTTGCTAAAAAGATTTGTAAGTTTATCAATTCCCTAAATTTTTTCACATTTCTACAGGTATTTCATTGGATCCTGTGGCTATAATATAATGTACGTGTACTTTCGGTCTAAACACCGTATGTGAATTTTCCTCATTTTAATATTTTAATATATATTGAAAAAACTGTTAATTATTCACACGTTCATTAGAATATAATAAATTCTCACGTTTTACAACTTATGCTAATTTAACAACAACAGTTCAGTTTCAAAGTAGTAGAGTTTTATTAAATGAAAAAAGACCAAAATACTTTTTAATAAATATTATAAAGAAAAAACTACTAATAGCTAAATAATTTCTTAAGAGAATTGTGTCTTAATTTTGACAAATATTCGTACAGTTTTATTAATTTTATGTTTCCAAAATGCATAAAAATAGTAATAATGCAGAAGCCAATAATTACCAACTTTCAATTGCAATTTTATTCCAAACATTTATGTGCCTTTTGTTTACGATGCTAGTTATTCATCTTAAATAACAAGAAACAAATATATTAACGATATAAGTTGAAATGATAAACATGAAACAGAACTCCGCTCAATTTTAGGAAATCAAATTTCTAGAATAAAACAATTTCATGATTAGTTTGAAATGATTAAGTGAAACGTGTCTAAAATCACAACAAAGATTGAATTACTTACTGCAGTTTTTTGTGTCAATGTTTTGTTGATAAAGTTCAGACACAAAGACGTCGTATTTGGTGCCGGTGGTCACTTTGAGCAGAACAATGTCCGAGACGTGAAACATGACGTAGAGGTCCCGAAACAAATCGCCGACCGAAAAGTGGTTGATGACACTCTGGTCCACATGATTGAATAAGATGATGAACCTGGCTGCCGGATTCCAAGAAGACGTCTTTGACACAATGCTGCTCATTATGAACAAAAACTGGACGAAAAGTATAATAAAGGGTTTATCGATAAATAAGGAGAGATTGATTTTTGCAAACTTTTTAATATTTCAAATAATTGATTATTCTATCTATTCAATGTTGTTAATTAATATTAAAAGTTTTGAAGGAACAACGTAATAAAATAATAATTGAAAGAATTTATGTTATCATTAAACCGTGAGATATTTACAAGTTATTGAATTATTCATACTCGTACATTGTCATTCTTTTTGATTATTTACACTGGATTATTTATTAATTAAAGTGAGACATTTCTTTTTCCCATGAAAAATTTTATTTTGATTTTTTAAATTTAATACTTCTTCTTTTCAACGGCTCAACATTTACTACCGGAACCTTTTTTCCAAGCAATTTTGCTTGTATGAAACGAATTTCTATTTAAAACACCTATACAAATTTGAATTAATTTACAATCAAAGACATAAAAAGATAAAAGTTTTCCACTTTTTTAATATAAATATGTTCTAATTTCCTAAATCCAACAATTATTGTATGCTTATAATGGAAATCCAATTTCAATTTTTTTTTATTCATTTTCAAAATAAAACGCCAGCCATGTTCTGTGTGATCGAACATTAGAAATCTATAAGAGTGCCGACGACATAAAATTCGTTGAAAGGTATAGCTTAATATAGAAAATTGCGATACTAAATTATAGTTTTATTCAAAGCCGCTTAACCATATATAAGTTGTCTAGAATTTTAAATGTTGAATGTGTGACGTCATTGGCGGCGCTGTTATTCATCGTCGAGAAAATTTTTACGATTGTTTTCGTATTTCGGAGCGGAATAATAGTTATTCACTATATTAGAACCATAGAATATTGCATTAAACACTTATTTTGTTACTTTAAAAATTGTTTGTGACGAAATTATTAAATCAAAACAATTAACGACGTTTCACTACCACCACTGATTACTACAATATTATTGTTAATTAGTATTGGTTTTAATATAATTATAAAGGTTTAATTTAGGTAACTTTGAACAAAAAATCGTGAAATATATTTTAAATTAAAAATGAATATATCAATTTTGAATTTATTTTTATGCACACAAACTTATCGAATGACCCTAGAATTCCCTAACTAGTCCGATGTTAGATTGCTGTTGAAGATCGAAGATTCACCTTTTGATAGTCGTCGATGACAAGAATGTAAAACTGTTCGGTGGCGATGAGGTTCAACGGGACTTTCAGAAGACGATCTATGGGACTGTGATCGGAGACGACGCGCAGCCGACTGTGGAGAAAAATTAGAATTGGTTTTAGTTGGTGGTGTGTCAGGTTTTTCCGAGCAAGTGCACTCCAGTTAAAGTGATCGGATTTCGCCCCGTTCGCACCTCATCAATCCGCCGCCACTGATCAGCAGGTTCAGTTTTTGTAGGTAATTGATTTCGATCTCGGAGGCAGGCGACGACAGATTGGCACTGTGAAAGACGATCGCGTTCTGCATTCGGGTCGCATTCTCGAAGAAGGACAGATGAACCCGTTGCAGACATGCCACCCCCGACTGCCAGGCTCCCGGTCCTCGCAAATTCTTCGGTCGTAAAATCACAACGCCATCCGACAGTTTCATACAAAGTAAAAATGGGAAAAGGACGAATTTTATTGCACCGAACTTCATTTTGCAACAGAGAGTCAAACTTTAAAATTGTGAAATGATTCACACACTGGAGTCAACTTCACTGCAGTGTCATCGCATGATATTAATTGCCAGAAACTAATTATTTGTTGAAATTTAGTTATTCAATCAACCCCTAAAATTGCGGACATCACATACAGTTCATGCAACAAGAACGTGACTGAAACAGAAAACTCCCAAAAGTTAATTTTCAAAATAATTTTTTTCATTAAAACAATCTTTAATGCGTTAGTTTCAGACTTTTGGGTGAATTTTCTAAAACATTTCGTATCATTGTGTTTTTTAAACTAATTAAAATATTCAAATAAAATTATTAGTTATCTATACAACTAGGTCTTTAAGGCATAACTTAATATTAGGGTTCTTGAAAATCAATAGCGCCAGTCGCGAAACGTAAAGTATTTGCCCATGTGTTAAATAATATTTATCGACAATGTTATTTGTTTAAATTTTAATTTGATTTAATTGTTTTTAACCAATTTTACACAAAAGTCCTAAATAAATCGTTAATTTTCAGTACAACTAATCTTTTTCGAAAATTTCTTATCTGTCTTTATTACTCAGTCTTGAAATTAATTTATCTCTAATGTGATGATCCTGTATTTTGACCTGAAGATATATTATGATCCCTCAAATCTCTGCCCTCCGCAGTTGGACGTATTGCCCTTAGATGTTTCTATATCTGTGGAGGTCTAGCTCTAACCAATTAATTTACTCAATCAAGGTTGTGAAATGCCCTATCTAATCACTTGCCAATCTTTCACAATAAACAATTAAATATCATTTCTATAAATCATTATTTGCTTTTTTTGTGATTAGTACCAGAGCTGATAATTCAATTTAGAGGCTATTTTATTGACAGGTTTCTGCCCCTGAGATAGGACACACATACTACTAAAAAGACCATCCCTTTCATAACTTTCGTCTGTATCCGTTCATTGAACAGCAGCAGAGTACTTGCATTAGAGAGATCCGGTTTTTATCTCTTGGATTGTGTGTACTACATCCAAGCTTTGAAACCTAAATTCGAACAAATAATGTGGAAGCCGGATATTTTTGTAAATGTATTTAGACAAATATTAATTACAAATTGTTATTATAAGTTAATAATGGAAAATGAATTTTGGCAATCAAAACTCACTGCATTACTGGGATTTGAACACACGTCTCCAATTTTGTGACGCGACTCTTAACAAACTACTACAGCCATAAAATTAAAGCGATATAACTAAAGAATCCGAATAAATAAGCGTAAAGCGTTCAATACCCAAATTTTATTGTTGGTTTATTTAAAAAAAATTAAAATTAAAACTTTTTATAAACCACTTAAACATGAAACAAAATGAATATATTATATTTTAAATAAAATCTACCACCAATGACACAATTTAATAGTAAAAAACACTAGTTTGAAAGAAATCCATATATCAATAATCCAGTAAACGGCGTTGAACTGAACAAATATAAATTTCTTTAACAAAAACGAATAAAAATAAAATATTATACTTTTATACTCTAAAATTTATATATCATTAACGAAATCATTGCTTTTTACAATACAACGTTAAATATTTCGGCATAAATTGCAACAACTATAAAAATTTAAACACAAAGATTAAAATATTATTACAAAATTCATAAAAATATTATCAAATCCATCATTATTACAATATATCCGTTCCAATTATTATTTAATTCAGCATATAAACTCAATAAAATAATAATTGGAACGAGGTCTTTGCTTATTTTTAATTGTTTATTATTTAAAATATGTGTACTTTATGTAATTGCTTTTTAAATAACCCATTAAAGGAACTATCAAAAATTGTCATCAAACTATTATGATAATATAATGATAAATTGTATAATATACTATGGCACACTCTAATTGATCAAACTGTCTTTGGTCTACCCCCTTCTAAATTACACTAATTGAATGGTATTTGTCTATTTGCTCTTTGCTGTGAAAACTTTTAAACTAAGTACATTGGTAGTATTTTGGCTGCAATCCAATCTCGCCGCAATCTATCTAATGTTCGGGGCGATTTTTGCGCGACATGCGATCATAAATTAGTCGGTGTCTGTTTGTTTGGCGGACGATGATAAAACGGCGAGGAACTTCCGCCATTAAAAAGGGTTATCGGGTCGAGTTGAGAGAGCGATTTGTTAGACATGAATAAATTTCCAGAGTTCGACAGTAAAATGCCCTTTAACTTGATTTTTATTGCGAATTTGTCGCCAAATTTCTCGGTCCATAAAACTGAAATTAATGTCCCATTCATCTCTTTTTGGTTGCAGCTATTCGGTCTTCAAGGGAGAGATCGGGCCACTGACAATTCTTCTCCGGGCGACAGCCAATAGTAACGAGGAGAGACCCATAAATCTCACAGTTCACATTCTGCTGAACGAGACCAGTAAGTAGGACAATAAATAATGCCACTTATCTGATTACAGACGAGTCTAATTGCAGTCAATATGTCCGACAACATAAGGATGGGGGTCGAGACAAGGAACTACAACCAGAGTCGCATTTATAGTTTGTCTCTGGTTTGCGCTTCTATAGGAAATTACAGAATAATAGTTATTGATGATTCCTGGACAGGAGCCACTTTGGAAATTACCACAAAGTGCCAGCAAAAGTTTCACGACTGGAAGCATTTAAGTAAAGTGATTCCGGTCAAGATTAGGTACAAAAATCGACTCCAAAAGAAGCAGATGCTCATCAAATGGGAAAAATGGTGAGAAATGAGAACTCCTGAAATAATGGTAATTCAATTTCGTAGTTTTTCAGCAACGTCGACGTCCACCAAATAAGATACTGTGTTACTATTAATCAACACCATTTCCATAAATCACTTTGTGCAGCAGTCTCAGATCAGCCAAAAGTTGATAGGAGTTCTTGCAGAAATCATTTGATGAGCCTTCATGACCAATTTCTCCCTCGGAAAATTAACAAAATCACTATTCCCAAAAAGTTAGGTAAGTGTAAATGAAATGATTTAATTTTCTTAAATGTTGTAACATAAGTAAATCCTAAAGATACATTTTAAAAACATTGAACTAGTGCTGAAAATGGTAATGTGACACTAACAAAAGTTGAGTCAACTATACACAGCGTGTCATCCTTTTACGACAGTTGTCTTCAATTAAATTTTAGTTAATATCTCGGAGTGTGTCAATCTGATCTCAATTCTTTTTTGGCATGAAGAAAGGTCTTATCATTGGCCATGTTCTGGACTATAAAACAAAAGTTTCGGTTGGTTGCAAATAATTAAAAAGAGCATGCGAATTTCCCCCATACAGAAATATCGTTTCATCCTTGCACTATGAATCTAATAAAAAATTTCAGCAAATAAACAATACGGAACAAGAAAAATTGAGCAAAATAATCATATTCTTTAGTGTCCTTAGCATTCTGAACCCGTCGTCCGATGTCAAAACAATGTATGGTACGTCGTGCCGTTTGTTAGCTACGTTGCGTAAAAGCCTAAAAACCCGCTATATACGAAAGTATTACTCGTCTTTATTCGCTATTATATTATGCCTATATTATCATCCATAATACACAATGAGCACATTTTTCAATTGCCATCGTTATTTTTTGCACTCCTGTATCGAAACATACGGTTCTTTTTATATACATTTGAGTTTTGTAATGTTTCACTTTATGGCACTCAGTGGAAATTTTGAATTTTTATTTTACTAGTGAAAAAAATGTCATAAACTATCCAACAAATTTGTCTCCAAGCGAAAATTTGGTCACCATGGTTGCTCTTAAACTACACAAAATATTGGTCTCGGCTATGACATAGGACCGTGATTACGTTTCAAATTAATTAACATTTCCTGTTTTAAAATTTTAATATTTACCGTTTCAACAGCCATCTGCATATAATTTGGCAATTTTTGTTCGATTTTTGGC
>JXOV01015240.1:0-12013 GCA_001014945.1 Clogmia albipunctata
GGACCATTTCAATGGAGCCAAGCCATAAGTGAATTAATTATTATTAAAATTTATTATTGAAATTCAAAAACGATTAAACTAGTTGAAAAATGTTCTAAATATCATTAAATTAATAAATACAATTTCAAATATTTTTGATAAACGGAGGACAACCATCTGATTGAATTTCATCCATCAATATCTCCTTTAATTTCGAAAAATTATTTATCCTTGGCTTAATATACGAGGTTCATTGAGACTATGGGTGTGTAAAAACATTCGAATATATTAATGGCTTGATATTTAGGTTATTATACCGGCTCTGTAACATTTAAACTAATAATTTTTAAATGAAGTAAATTTGTGGATAAAATGACTTTCCTAAAAATTTTAACAAATGATTGTTTCAAAAACAAATTTTAAAGTTAATGAAATTTGTTCTTTATTTAAAATTAAAAAAAAGAAATACATTAAATCTTACCTAGTGTAAAGGGTCGAAAATATTTAAAAAGTTCGATTTTTCAAATTTATCTATTAGAAATATTTTTCCCATTTAAAAATAAAACGTTCTTAAAGTTACTAAACGTGCGCCACCTAGAAGGGCAGCAAGCTAAAATCATACAAAAAAGAACAGTTTGCTTTGTTTTAAACTCGGTCTCAAACTGTGTCAGCATTAAATGTATTGTGTCTGAAATTACCAAATTGACACGTTCGCCATCTTGCATTAGTATTGGTTTTGTGTACAAATATAATTTTAATATTATTATTTCTTTACGTTGTCTTTCTACAGGGTTTACGCCTATTATGTTATAGAGGGAGTTTCTTCAAAATATTCGAAAAAACTATAAAAAAACACTTAAAATTGTTGGCTTTTCTTTACATTGATTATTACATTTCATATCTACATTATATCTGCAGCAATATTATAAGGACCGGCTTTTGTGTTTTATAGTTAATTATTAAGTTAGTTAATAGAATTACTGAAAACATTCATCAAATATCATGAAATATCGGCTTAAAATGTTTACTTTGAACCTCAAAACTAAGGTTCGATTAATGTCTTGGAATTTATAGGTGTGAATAGATAACGGAAATTTTTTATTTCGTCTTATCTTTGTTTTTAAAATTTCCCAATTTCATATCATACGACTTTTTGCTTTACTTATTGAAGATATTTTTTGTTTTTGTCTTTTCTTGAAATGATCTTACCTCAAGAATGAACCGAGTTTTGATATAATTTCGCTTGTATTTTCAGAACAACAATTATTAAATGGAGAGTTTCTGGAAAATCCAATGGATGTTATTGAAGAACAAAATCAATTCGAAATCGACTCGACTGTTATAGATCAAGAACTTATGGAGCTAATAAATTCCAATGAAATAGATGGTGTCTTAGGACTTGAAAGCGCACATCCAAATTCGGATTTAAGTCTAGCTTCAACAGGAAATGTGAATTTTTTAGATTCATATGTATTAGAAGAAGGGAATGAGGAGTCAGTGTGTCTGAACCATGTCCAACTAGAAGAGAGTGAACCAAATCCGATTACGGGTCAAGATGCAATGCTCTCAAGCTTCTCTAATTCACAAAGTCAAAACGATACAATCTATATAAATTCTTACGACAAAGAAGATCAGTCGTATGACATTAATAATAATCCTGCGATACAAAACACCTACATCGAGTTGGAGCAACAGGTTAGTTAATTAGACTTGGAACTATTTTCTTACTAATTGTATTTAAGCAATTTTTGGCTGCTAAAATCATTCACCCAATCGATTATTATCATTATATTACAATCCATAATTTTTTTCTAAAATAACAATTTACTATGTTACCACATTTCATTCGAAAAAAGATTATTGCATTTCGTGTATATCCTCATTGAATTTCATTACTTTTTTTAAAAGCTCATCCACTCTAGTCTCGTCAATAAATCACATTTCTCATTCGCACAAATATCGCAGAAAACTTAATTGCCTTTTGGCATTACCCTTTAATTAGTTTCGGACCTCATAAAACAAGGGATGTCATAATTTTCATCGTCACTGCAGAGTATTGACGATCATGGATTATTATTCATACCATTCAAAATCTCATTGTAATTAGAGTAAAACAGTTTGAAACTTAGTGATGCTTTTTAACTTTCACCCCTTTTTGAACGTACTTTTAATCTTTGCATTGCTGAATTATGAATGTGACACGTTCAAATTGATTTTTTTTATTTAACTTTAACTAAGCTGTGTTATAAAATTAATATTTTCACTCTATGACTAAAATGGATGTTTAATATAGGCAAAGATTTAAAAAAAAAATTGTTTCTGATTTTACAGAATAAGCCCAATAATGGACTCCAAGGACAATTTGATCTTATCAACTTTATGAATAGTGCTGAAAACAGCTTCAGCTACTTATGTGAAGGAAGTTCTACATCACAGTCCTCTTTTATTCAGGAGGAAATCGTTGAGCAGTTCCCAGCTGTAATTTCTCTCACAAAATCAATTTCTCCTGCAAAACGCAAACGAGGAAGACCTGCCATTGTAGAGAGACAGGAGATTGATCCAACTGAGTTGATTAAATTATCTCCAGAAATACAAAAGCAAGTAATTTCTCGATTTAAAAACAACGAAGCCTCGCGAAAATCGCGCAAAAGTAGAAAAGACAAGGACGAGGAACTAGTTGCCGAGAAAGACCATTTGGAAAATATTCATAAGAAATTAAAGAAGATGTATAGAGCAAAGGACGCACTTAAAAAAGAATGTGACGAAGCTTTGAAACAAATCTTAAAACGAGATTTGTGAATACAATAACAATTATGTATTCTTTTAATCAATTTGCAATATACTTTGAGAGTAATTATTTTCTATTAACATTACCATTTTTTTTCTTTACCTTATATTTTTTCATGTTATTTCGCTTAATTTGTTATAAAATTAAAAAAAATGTTACTCTTATAACTATTATAATAAATATTTAACGAACTTTAAATTTGTTTTATTATTTTTTGGAGACAAAGTAGATAAAATCTTGGGCTTTAACTTTAGTACACAATTAATATTAACAGCAGAAAGAGGGAAGGAATAAGAAATGATTTGCTTCTATTCCAAGTGAATTTTTCATTACTTTATATGGAAGTGTGCATTTGACTTCAAAATGACACGGGCTCTTTTTCAAATTCTTATCAATAGTTCATTTGTAATAATTTTGTTGCGGCACTGATATCTGTGTAAGTTTGATGTATTGGTAGGCCTTTTATAGATAATCTTAATTGTCACGTAGCGCATTTTCGATACAGAGTGTGACGTGGTATCCACTATCTAACAAAAGAGTTCGACGGAAATTACACAAAGTCCTAGATTGTGGGGATTTAATAGATTATTTTTATAGCAAGGCCGATAAGATGAAATACTAGGTACTACGTATTTAGCGAGTGTTTTAAAGAAGCCTGTGTGGACTGTTTTGATACATTTTTTAAATTGGTGAATAAGTTAACATGATTGAATTAGAGTCAAAACGCTTGAATTTCCCTGAAAAGTAATGTTCAATATATAATCAGTTTTTAATAAGAGAAACACTTGTTAAGTTTACGGCGTTTTATTTTCGACTACTGTTGGGATTTCTCTTCCCCCTAATGAGCTGTCTGCATTGAAACTTGGTTCGAGTTCCATTGTTCTCTTGTTTACTAAGGCCCAAAACAGGTTTTTGCTAATAATGGCATTTCCGATATAATAAATATATCAAACTGCATGTCTTTGGAAAGAGGAAATTATTCTGAATTGAATGGCATTTTTAAAATTCTTTTAAAGTTATTATTAACGCTGTTATTTAGGTTTAAACCTTAATTTTCCATTCTCCTCCTATATTTCTTCTTGTTTATTTAGCCGGCGTAGCTATCATAAAACCCAGATGGATAAACCAATGATTTGGTCAGAGTTCCCTTTGAAATTGAAAGTGCCCCTTACAGGGACTTTTATTGATAATTTTCCTTTCAGCAGAGTTGATAACGGTTTGTACTGTCCACAGGACTTTAATAATGTATATACATAATTAAAAATCTTTACCTATAGATCAAATCCTAGTTTTTATTGACCAATCGCTTAATAGGGCCAAATTATTCCGGTCACAGAGTGGCCTTAATAAGCGGCGTACACTAAATCTTCTATCTCTTACTTAAAAGTAGGATAAATGAGTAATGTACTTAGGAAATATAGTAAATACTATTGTTATTTTGTATAAATATTCTTCATTCGTCCAATTACTAGATTAAAAGGAAAATTCGATATGTGCATTTCATTTAAAGCCATGAGTTAGTACAGTAAACCAATTCAATACGAAACAGAATTGAATTGAATTTGTTAATTTTTTTTTATTTATTAAAAAAACTTTACGATACATGTAAACTATGCAATGAAGATGGGAAGATAATTACAATGGAACAGTATATAAATATTACATAATTAAATTATGTATATTTTTCTTCCAACGTCAACAATAAATAACAAAGAAAGAGATCTAGTGCTTAAAAGACTTAAAAAAAATTAAAAAAGTAAACTATTCCCACGTCATTCACTACAGAACTAGGGGTAGTCTCAACCTCATACAACGGGTGTTAGACTTTACGTGACTGTTTGATTTTCAGTGTATTATTAGTCAGTTAGAAGCACCTAAAAAGACTTAACTAGTACTTAAAAGATTTCATAAAAGCACTTGTGCTCTAAAAAGTCCTTGCCAAAACAAATATTAGTTCCATCATATAAATTTTATGCAGAAAAATGTATAAATACAATTTTTTTAAAAACAAAATACCATAGTTTATCATCACAAATCATAAATAAATTAATTTGTACTGTGGACTGCATTGGTACATTGAATACGTAACCATAATTAGATTCACATTAAAACTTATATCTCTGTCCTCCGCAGTTGGACGTATTGCCCTTAGATGTTTCCATCTCTGCGAAGGTCTAGCTCTAACCAAAATGCCCTATCTATTCATTTGCCAATCATTTCACAATTAACAATTAAATATCATTTATATAAATCTTTATTTGCTCTGATGTGATTATTATCAGAGCTGATGAGTCAATAAAGAGGTTATTTCATTGACAGGTTTCTGTTACCGAAACAGAACACATATACTACGAAGAAGACCATCCCTTTTATAACTTTCGTCTGTATCCGATCATTTAAACAGCAGCAGAGTACTTGTATTAGAAAGATCCGGTACACCCTATTCGATTTTTGTGCACTCCATCCAAGCTTTGTAAACCAGACTGAATTCGAACAAATAGCGTTGGCGTCACCAGTTGTTCGATTTTATTGAGGCCGGAGATATTATTTGTAAATGAATTTAAACAAATATTAATCTCAAATTGTTATTATTAGTTGATAATGGCAAATAAATTTTGGAAAATAAACAAATCACTGCTTTTACTGGGATTTGAACACACGATACCAAATTTTGTGACGAGACTCACTATTACTTAAAAGCATCAATTAATCACTTGTGCTCTAAACAGTTATTGATGAAACAAATATTAGTTCCATCATATCAATTTTATGCAGAAAATGCATAAATACGATTTTTTATAAATAAAATAACGTAGTTTATGCGCACAATTCATAAATAAATTAATTTGTATTTTGGACTTGCATAGGTACATTGAATACGTAACCATAAATAGATTCAGATTAAAACCTAATCATGGTAATAAATTAATAAAGTGATATTAATGCAGATTAATATAAATGTTTGTTCAACTTTAATATTTCCCATTATTTCCAACTCCGTCATTATTTGTTTTTTTGTTCGATTTTATAATAAAAGTTCTCATCAATTCTATCATGGAATCTTTTAAACAAAATTTTTAAAAATGGTTTTATGCTTATACTTTTATTTATAGAATTTAACCTCATTGTTAATGGGAAATGACGGAATTACGTCGCTAATATAAGTTGGCTTCAGAGTCAGAGAAATTTCTTGGAAATAGAAAGGTGAACAAACAATCGCTTATCTTATCTTTCCATAATAAATATATAATCTAGTTCGAACTTATCAGACGATTAGTGTTATTTTAGTAGTGCACCAAACAAGTTCTCACAGTGCATTGTGCTCTTTCTATAAATCGAATAAATAGTTTTCTTAAAGGTATTGTTAATAAATAGTTTTCTTAAAGCTATTGTTAATAAATAGTTTATATATAATTTTAATAATTTGTTATCAAATTGAGAAGAATGTTTTTTTTGCATAAAAATCAATAATCCTTTAAGAATATCTTAAAAAGTTTTAAATTATAATATAAGTACTAGGAAAAATAAAATAATATATAATGAATTTAAAAAAAATCCTCCCTTTGTTCTAAAATGGTTATGTGTTTAAATGTAGTAATATCTGTATTTTTTGTGTCACTGGCTTATCTAGAAATAACTTTGTTGCGTTTTATCAGTAATGTTTTGTACTTAAAACACCAGTAGATATTCCAGATTATATTTCTTAATAGATTAACTATTTTTTTTATTTTTCTGTCTATAGAAAACAAAAAATAACTTTTCCATCCAAGATGTTACCGAGGCCTCGTTAACGAATGCCCAGCTAATCAAGCTGGTCCAATACCATCAACAAATATCTTATACAACAATGATCAACCAACAACAGAATTTTCCAGCAAAGATATTAGAATTAATGAAATAATGGACTTTTTACAAAGTGATCTGGATTCAGGATGTCCATATAACCAACAAGCTCTAGGAAATGATTTCAATATAAAAATTATTAATGAAAATACCAGCATGTCTTCAACTGCTTTCTCTAATTTTCATGAGAACCCATATTTCTCTGGAAATGGAGAACGTGGTGATGATTCATTTTACCAACAGGTAAGATTTTAAACTATTTTCTTCTTAAAATGATTTTGATGACTATGGTTAGGTTATGGTAGGTTGCGTGCAGAGTTCAGTCGGGGTTTATACATATAAATATATAAAAAAAATAACATTGTAACGTATCACCGGGTGTATGGTGGACTTATTTTTATGCCCTAACTCCCTATTTCTATCACAATTGCTGGCTCTAACTAACTTATTGCTATCGATATTGTAATTGCTTAAAAATATCTTTAGGCGCATTATGATGGGATGGGATAAAAGTGATTAATAGACTGGCCATTCGGCACCGCACACTAAGATAGTATAGATCTGGACACTGTTCAGAATAAGTTTAAAGTTAGTTATATGAACGGTTAGTTTGAATTGCAAGCTTATTTCGCACTCTTCAAATCATGTCTGGGTGTTTTCTTTCTGCACTAAAATGCTTTACTTGATATTAGAAAAGAGATTATAAAAATATTTCCCTGGAACATGGAGAGTCTCAACCTCAACCAACGGGTTTGGAATTTTCATGACTGTTTGTTTGCAGCGTATTATTAGCTAATTAATAGCACCTAGACTCAGTGGCGTTCTAGGGACTTTGCCGCCCGCCCCGGCCAAGTATGAAATTTGCCGCCCCTACAAAAGTTAAATTTTTTTTTAAATTCAAGACATGTTTTATTATTTTTGTACGATTGCCTAGTAAATAGAGTGATAACGACAATTTAGAAGTAATATAAAAAGGTGATATATATGAAATTAGGTCTAAAACGTGAATTTTATATGAAAAAACTCATATTATGGCTAAAAATGCCGCCCGGGGCAGTCCGCCCCCTAGTCCCCCCTAGATACGCCACTGCCTAGACCAGTTGTAAACGGATCCAGTCAATCCGTCTATTTTCTTCACCAGGAATATTATTCAGCAATGCAATTCTTTTGAGAGGGTGTGGGGTCCGTGTGAGCCAGTCTGATTGAAAATGATCACAGGACATATCTATTGTGTTGACTAAACTCTCTACTTTAAGAGATTTACATCAATTCTTTATTTTTTATGGAAAACAATGAAATTAACTTTTAGGTTTTTTTCACATTTCGGCACATTTCTTTTTTCATTTTAACATACACTAATATTACCTTATATACTTATTTCATGAACTTAATTAATATAAAAGTCTTTTCTCACTTAATTTAAAGCAATTTTCTTGAATCTAACTTACTAGCCAAAATAAAGTTTGACATGCCGATTATGACGTCATATAAAATCGATTTTGTTACTAAATATTATCTTCAATCAGTAGTAAAAACTAAAGGAATATAACAGGAATGGGCAGAGTCCGATATTTCATATAAAGTAAAAACTTATTTAAAATTATGACATTACATAAGTTCCGCTTCATTTTGACTTGGTAAAACTTAAAAAAAATTGCTTAGAGGCACAAAAGTTCATATTTATTTTTATATCGATGACTAAATATTAATTTGTTTGGTTGTATCAGTGGTTTTTAAAAATAATGCTTATTTAGTTTGAATAATCTCTTGGTTATACTTTTTTATTGTTAAGGTAATACATTAAGCTTTTCGTTTTCTTATCTTTAGGAAATAAATCCAAACTCCTTATCCCAAATGCTACCGAGGACTAGTTAATGAATGTTTACAAAATGATCTGGACCAAGAACCAATCACAGGTAAGAAATTATTAATATATAGAATTAATTAATATAGAAGAATTAATTATATACAATATAATATATTTGAACATTTTAAAGCCTCCAGCGTTTAATAATTCCTCGTTTATCGACCGTGTTTTGTAAATAAATATTTATGATTGAATCAACGGATAAGATTAATTTAATTTCTATTTGAATCAATTAGTTTAATTTTATTTATTTAGCGTATAGTTTAATAATGTTAATTGACTTTTACCGAAGCATGGTCAGATGGAAGACCTAATTTTGATGACAACACAAAACTTTTAAATAAATATTCTACACATTTTAAGTTTTTAAATTTGTACTTTTCTTTAGTATTGATTTTGAAATACTATTGAATAACCAAAACTATAAATAGAAATCTTATTAGTTACAAACATCACGTTTATACATAAATGAGTAGATATCAAATTTAAGTCTGCCACCTGAAGACCGTGTTTCGGGAACCGAATTATATAGTTTAATATTGTTTTGCTTGCACTCCCGTATCAAAACATACGGTTTTCGATATCCATTTGTGTTTCGTAATGTTTACTTAATGACACTCGGTGAAAATTTTGAATTTTTATTTCACTAGTGAAAAAAATGTCATAAACTATCCAACAAGTTCGTCTCAAAGTCAAAATTTGGTCGCCATTGTTGCACATTATGTAAATATCGAAGATAAATTTGCTTATCTGTAATATAAGTAAATTATATTAATAACCATATATTGCTTTAAAGCAAACAAATGCTCCAAGGCACAATAAAATAGGCATTTGCCTTATGACCAAGAAGTTAAGAAGAAATAAACTATATTAGTTTGAATTCGAACTGTTAACGGTAACTTTACAATTTAAGATTTCACTTGAAACATTTGAGAAACATGTTAATTTTTGAATTTTTCTTGTAAATAATGAAAGTTAATGTGAAATTGTAAAAATTTCATTGCTTATGAATGGAGTGCAAAAAACGTTATGTCCTGCTCGGGTGTAAAGTCCTGTTTTTTAACTCGGACACGATGAAACATAACTATATATTTAACTTAAAGTTTTCCTATATTTAATTTACATTGAAACGAAAATTGAGCGAATTATATAAAATGAGGCTAAGTCCGAAGATGAAAATATTTTAAAATTACACCATACAAATTTTATATTGTATATTAATTTTTGATATTTAATTTGTAAACTTGTTCGCTAAATATAAAATAAAATTCTAAAAACCAATTTAATTAATACTGTGTTTTTTTAAAGATTTCAGCCCAATTAATTATCCAGAGCTTTCAAGCGTTTATAATGAAAACCATCAGTTCTTGGCTGGATATCCAAATAATCAACAAACTTTTCAAAATCACTTTAATACAGAGAATCATATTATTGGACCCGCTTTTCCTTCTTTTCATATGAGCCCACAAATCATTGAAAATGGAGAATATAGCGAAGAATATCAAAATTTAATTGATGATCTTATTAGTTTTAATCCAGCCTCTAACCAAGACCAACAAGCTTTATCAAAAGAATTATTAATGGAATTAAACAACATGGAAACAAAAAATAATTATAACATTGAAGAGCAACATCCAAGTCTATTAGTATGCCAGAATAATGAAGATACAACTAATTCTGACATATACCAACAGTCATACAACACACTCCCTTCTAATGAAGAAGGTTTTTATTATCAACAGGTAAGATTTTACAATTATGTTAAAACCTTAGAATATTGGAAAAAATCTGTTTTGTTCGACTATTATAACCAGAGTTAAATCTTTATTTAATATTTCTTAACAGTTAACATGCGCCAGCTACAAGCACAGCTCACTAAATTCATACTTTGTTTCAACAAAGTCAGCGCTTCTTTTTTGTATGAATTTAGTGAGCTGTGCTTGTAGCTGGCGCATGTTAACTGATTAATTCCTGTGTTTTTTGTCTACTTAAAATAAAAAAGAATTTTTTGCACTTTCTTATCAAAAGGTTTGCTTTTCGACATCGATTTGAAGGAGTGAAAGTCATAACATACGAATTAGTATATTTCGATACAAGTGCTATAATAACCGATTTCACATGTGCATTGAACGCTATTTTGTGTAATTCTAAAAAAAAGTATCTAATAAAAAAGTTCGCAAAGGTTTTTTCAAGTTGTGGAACAACAACTCACAACGAAATTTTCATATTTAAATAATAAATTTGGTTTGACAATAATATGCAATTTCATTAAATTGGAGACAATTTGCGTGCAATATTGAATTATTTCAGCACTCCGTGCAGAAAAGTAAATAGTTACAGAACCAATTTGCGTGGAAAAAGATACTTTTTTTATACGTAATTGCACAAAAATTTATTTCAGAACTGAATTTTAAAACTTTAAGTGAATTTTTAGGAAAGCGCAAAAAAGTATGTTCTGCTGGGATGAAAAATCCGTTTTGATTTTATATTTGAATAGGAATTTCTTTTTTTAATTAATAAATTATATATATTTGTTAATAATAATAATTGTTAATAATATGTTAACAAATGTTATATTTTGTATTCATATTCTAATTTATTTAAAATTATAAAATCCAGAAGACTAGTAGTAGAGTATGTCAAAATTTAAAAAAATCAAACTTAGATTCGTAATTTTATTTAAAAAAATAACAACAATTCTTAAACATATTATAATAATATACGTTGAATCAAATGAACATGGTTATATGTTCTTTTCTTGTCATTTCGTTTTTGTCTCCGAATATTTAATTGTTTCTATAAATGTTTCTTTATCTCTTCATTTTTAGAATAATGAGGGCTACAACGACACTACATTTACAGTTTTGTCAGATACAACAAGTGAAGATATTAAAATTGAAATTAAATTTTTAGAAGATAGAAATATTGGAGACATTAATCAAATCAATGAGAATGATTTATTTGCTTTGAGTCATGACAACTTGCATTCCCCAACCAAAAAAAGAGGACGAGGACGACCACCTAAATTATTTCATCCTGAAATTGATCCCTCTGAATTTGTAAATCTATCTCCAGAGGAGAAATCCAAAAAGATACACCGAATAAATAACAACAAAGCATCCAGATTATCACGGCAGAAACAAAAGGATCGCAATTTAGAAATGAAAAGATATATTGAAACAATAGAAAAAATATTGCGAAAATGTAAATGTCAACATATAGCAGCCATTTTAGAACAATCTCCCTTAAAATGCATAAAATGATTAAATCTTTGCTGGACACAAATATATTTTAATAAAGGAACTTGGTTGCAAATTTCGTGTATTATTCTGTTCAGGTTTTCAAGGAAAAATAATTCTAATTTTTCGATGATTTCAGTATATAACCCCATAGTTATTTTCTTGATTTGAGTTTCTTGTCACTTTTTTGTCAAAATAAAAAAAAGAAATTTATTATGTACGAAAAATGTTGGCTACTGTCAAATTATATATATATATATAATTTTTTTGACATTGAATTATTTCTCTCTTTTCTCC
>JXOV01015244.1:0-10631 GCA_001014945.1 Clogmia albipunctata
CCAGAGTGGTCCTAATAAGCGGCGTCCACTGCATTTTGCATTCATCTCTTACTCAAAGCCGAATATTTTGCATCTCTCCTTACTCAAAGCGTAGTTTAAAAATGTCCAATAGGTGGTTTTCCAAATAAATTCAAATAAAAATCGTTAATACTGGCAAATTACAGGTAAACCACGCCCTTCAAAAGTGACGACCATATAAATTTAATGGATTTCTTTTACGGAGGTCAAACTTTAATAATAAAGAAAAAGCACTTGTGCTGTAATAAAGACTTTGACAGGGCAAAATTGAGTGTCATAATATTAATATTAAGCAACAAAATTGCATAAAGGAAATTAAGAGAAATGTTTACAACCACAAAAATACATATATCAAATATTATAAGTTAAACAATAAGAGCATTTAAATTGACTTGTATTTCTTTTTTTAATTTGAAAATAAACACATTTAATAAAAATACACAATGAAATGATTACGTAAAGTGTTTAGAAGGATTTTTTTGTGGGGAATATATATTTTTCTAAAGAAAAACAACAAAATATTAAAATTTATAGGAAATCATAAGAATTGAAAGATGGTTTTAGTAATTTACGTAAAAAATAAAGCTGTTGCGAATGGTTTAATCATATTGATGTCTTATTTTGGTGTAAATATTATATTTTTCAGGTAATAAAAAATATTTTTGCACACCCGTTTCGAAACATACGCTTTTCGGTATCCATTTAAGTTTCGTAATGTTTCACTTTATCGCACTCAGTGAAAATTTTGAATTTTTATTTCACTAGTGAAAAAACAAATGTCATAAACTATCCAACAAATTTGTCTCAAAGTCCAAATTTGGTCGCTCTGAATCTACACAACATATTAGTCTCAGCTATGCCATAGGACCGTGTCTATATTTCAAATTAATCAACGTTTCCTGTTGTTAAATTTTAATATTTATCGTTTCAAAAGCCATCTGCATATAATTTGGTAATTTTTGTTCGATTTTTGGCACATTACGTAATTATCAGAGATAAATCTGCTTAACTCTCATGTAAGTAATCTATAGTAATAGCCTTATATGGCTTTAAATAGATATTTATTTTCCATAAATTAAAACAAACAAATGTTTCATGTTACAATGAGATAGACATTTGCTTTATGACCAAGTAATTAAGAGGAATTCCAACGGTTAACGGTAACTTTACAAGTTAAGATTTCGCTTGAAACATTTGTGAAACGTCAGTTTTTAGATTTTCCTTGTAAATAATAAAAGTTAACGTGAAATTGTAAAAATTTCAGAGTGGAGTGCAAAAAACGTTGTCTGTCTCGGGTGTAAAGTCCTGTTTTTAAACTCAGAAACGATGAAACACTCGCCTTCGGCTCGAATGTTTCACACTCGTTTCACTCGTTGACACCCTTGTAGCACAAATAACTATTTTCGCCCTAGTGAAATAAAAATTCAAAATTTTCACTGAGTCCCATAAAGTGAAACATTACGAAACTCAAATGGATATCGAAAACCTTATGTTTCGATACGGGAGTGCAAACAAGTGTTTTAATCAATAAGTGTTTTTTATATCCAAATTTATTAGAGTAAATATTGATTGTTAAATTTCAGAGCAGGTTTCAAATCCAAGTTAATTTTTTTCTCTTATGGAAAATATATGTTTGACATTCCAATTAAATGCAGTTCAAAAATAATCTCTAACTATCTCATGATGATTTGATAATAAAATAAAAGGCCATTTTCCTTTTTATAAATATTTAAAGAAATAAAATATAAAAATAGTTAATAACACTTTAATATTATAATATTAATATTATAAGGTATTTTTAGAAAGCTAGAAAAACATGTTACTGCTGTTGGGAAAGCCCTTGAGTGTCCATAATAAATTCATTCACAATATTTGTATAGTATGCAATGCTGACGTCATTGATAAGTGTTATTTGAATCAATATTGATAGTACTTGGTAAACATGTTGAGTTAACTTCTGTTTAAAATGCATTTACTATCAAAATTCCTTAGAAACTTACCTCTTTTTCTGCGATTTTGTCCTGCAATTTCGTCTTGGGTTTGACTTTCGGTGCTACAGTGGCCTGAACTTCGGCCTTTTCCTGATCCTTCTTCTCCTCCTCTTCGTCATCATCTTCCCAGTTGTCCTACAAAAACATTTACTTGAAACATTCCCACTTTTTGTTGCCGTACAAAAGAGAAAGGGCAAAAGAAAAGTGAAACCGTCGAAGAGGAGAGGACTTTGGTGTGTAAAAAGTGGACCCTAACCTCTTTGACACGTTTGCACTTGAAATTGAATTTCAGGCCTCTTTCTCGCACTTACCTTGACGTCGTCATCCTCATCCTCGCCATCCCACTTGTTCACGTCACTTGGCATCAGCTCAGCCTTTGTTTTATTCGCCAATTGTTCTAGAAAGTGCAAAAAGAAAAGTCCAAATATGAATCACCAAAAAACACAGAATCCCGTCTAATTTGGCCTACCCCAGTCCTCCATGGTTCACGAATTATGCATTCAACCCGGTAATATCCTAATAAGCCTAAACAAATCACGTTTTATCACCAAATCCACAAATTTCGAGAATTCGAAAAATCTCGATGTGTGTTGTTCCTGTGTGCAAGAATGTGTGCTTTTGACAACTCCTTTGTGACAGCTGACAGATCGAATCCCAAAGAACGGAATTTGTTGATAAAATTTAGTTTAGATCCAATTTTATTGTTTTTCCATTTTAAAGACTTTTTTGTATTAAAACACTGTCTAATTGTACTGATATAACATTTTGAGGTAATATTACATTTTATTCTTGAATTAAATTCTAGTTTCCTTATTTGGAGAAACTGGTTCACTTTTTTAATTTCAATTTTCTTCCCACACAAATGGCATTTATTGCCTTTATCTAGAAATGGCCAAGGTGATTTCTCAGGAAACCTTTGACTCTGTAGTCAAGGAGAATATTGTGGACTTTTCCATGTCCATCGACGAGGCTAGAGAGGAGACAATTCAACAATTTGAAGCTCAGGTTTGATCTCCATTTTTATTCTAATTAGATTTGATTCCAAATTTCTCTTTTTAGGGAATAAATCTGGCCAACATTATTAAAGATCTCACCCTCAATGAGACCACTAATCGACCTGTTTTAATCGAATCCATCGAGAAGTTGAAGGAGCATGAAAATGGGACCAAAGTTCTTGACAATCCTGAATTCCTTGAGACTTTAACCAGTTTCATCAAAGAATGTGAAAAGGTATTGATATCTTTATGGTTTTATTGCTTATTCTGATTAAATTATCCAATTACAGTCAGTTCCTCATCGGGTTATGGCAGCTAAAAATGAAAGTGATCAAATCCTTCTGAAACTAATTAAAACCAATTCTGAAGATCTCTCCAAACTTATTCCATTAATTCAAGCCTGTTCTGTTCTGATCAATAAGCAGCCTGATATTTTCAATGATGAGTCATTTACGACAGCCAAACAGTTGGGTTCATTTCTTATTTTGATTTATTCTTCTATTTAAAGTATTTTTTCGTTTTAGATTGATTGAAACAAAGAAAGACAATTTATTGACTCGACACTGCCTAAAATGGCTTCAAAGAGCCTGTGTTTTGCACGAAAACAACCGTCAACTAATTATTGATGGAAATATTGTTCCAGTTTTAAAAACTCTTCTCCAATCCGATGATTCAGCAGTCGTCAAAGAAGCTTGCACCTTGTTCCGTTATCTAATTTTAGATGATGATATTCGAGTTGAATTCGGTAAAGCTCATGAACACGCTCGTATTATTGCTGGAGAAGCTCTGGAAGATATCACCAAATTGCTAGAGAGTAAGTCTTTTTTAATTTCTAGCTTTCAAAATTAAATTTCAGTGATTTATTCTTTTTTATAGAATTCAGCTCTGACCAGGATTTAATCAGCGATTTGATCCTAACAATCGCTTCTTTGACCGTTCGAAATGAGTATTGTGTGGTGGTGGAGCAGGCTGGAGGATTGGCTTTTGCCATGGAGGCGATGGGGGAACACCCGGACAGTTTGAAGTTGGTCCGAGAGGGATTGAAGTTACTGAAGGCTTTGGGAGGAAATGACAAAGTCAAAGTGAATATAATTCAAGCGGGAGGAGCTCCTCTGATCACTTCTCTTCTAAACATGCACAAAAGCAATGAGGGAATCGCCAAACTGGGACTGGGCTGCATTTCCACTTTGGCTCTTCGAGTTGCGGACAACGCAACCGCCTTTTTCGACGCCGGAGCCGCAGAAGTCATTGTGGAAACAATGAAAGTCCATCAAGCGAACACTGTAGTCGTGAGAAATGCAGCCTGGGCGATTCGAAACATGGTTTCCAGAGTCAAAAATAAGGCAGATCTCTTCATCTCCAGTGTAAGTTCAGTTTTATTCGATTTTAATTATTGCACTCCCGTATCGAAAGGTTGTCTTTTCAACATAGATATGAGTTTCGTAATGCGTCACTTTATCGCACTAGTGATTTTTTTCTTCAAAATTGTAAATCAAGTTGTCATCTTCGGAAGTAAAATCCGACTTTTATCTCGAAAACGATGAAAAACTCAAATAACTCTTTAAAAAGCCGCCGATCTAACCCATTGTAGTACAAATAACTTTTGTAGTACAAATAACTTTTGTACTAAATAAGTCATCTAATCAATTTATAAAGTCTTAATTTTATTTTTAATGATTATCCATATAATAGTTATTTATAAAACTAGGTCGATAAGATAAGGCAGTGCCTTAAAGAAGGCCGAGTGTTTTTATAATTAATAAAACTCTTTAGAGCACTCGTGCTATAAAAACGTTTTGATAGAACAAATTTTAGTATCATAATATCATTTTATGCAACAAAACATGCATAAAATAATTTACTTATGTTTTGTTTCGCACTACCGTATTAAAAGTTTAACTTTTCGACATAGATTTGACTTTTTATCGCACTAGTGAATTTTTTTTTTTTATTTTTCTTTAAAAAACGTGGGATTTTTGTACTTTTACTTATGTTATTTTAAAACAAATTCCAATCAGATTTAAAAATTGCACTTAAGAATAACAATTTCAGAAATTAATTAGTCTTTGGACAGAGTATAACCATTATTTCAATAATTGTTTCTTTATTTCATTTTAGGGAGTTGAAGATTGTCTGAATTCAGCCTTAAAGGATCATCCCAAAATAACACAAGACGTTAAGTCAGCCTTGAGAGATTTGGGATGTAAAGTCGCCCTGCAGGAAGAATGGAAGGGCAAAGCTGAAAAAGAGATTGCAAAGGATTTCTAAAATCACACACTTAATATTGTATTATTAATATTTATTACTATTCGTTTTGTATGCTTTTTTATTACATTTTATTCACGCAGAGAATAACATTTTATATTAATGAAATTTGAGTTTTAATTCAACCGTTAAAATAATAACTTTAGGGTAAGAAATGAAAAAAATAATCGGACGGACCCTTAACTTTCCCTTCTAACTAACGTACGTTTGAACGGTATTTTTTAACTTTTTAAAATTTTGACATTTAACGAGGGTCGATTCGTGTTTGACATTGGTCTTTTCTTCGTCCACGTTTTTAAGCGAACATTTATTTGGTAATTAGTCGTATTTTTTAAGTTTATTTCTTGATTTAAAGAGTTAAATGTTGTATTAAAAGATTCAATATGTCCTATGGCATCCGTAGATATAGTGGTTTTGTGTTAATAGTGGATATTTAGTTCAAAATTGATAAAAATATTGAAACCATTTTTTTCGTTTGTTTTTCAGATTCAACACCGAATAAACACCGCTAACAATGGCCAAGTCAAAGAATCATACAAATCATAACCAGAGTAAGACCATTTGGGATAAATTCAATTGAAAATTTGCCTAATAATTGAATTATTTTTCAGATCGCAAAGCTCACCGCAATGGAATCAAACGACCAAAGCGAAAGATGCATGAGTCTACCCTTGGAGTGAGTTTTTATCAATATGATTATGGTTATATTCAATTAAACTAATGATTTCTCCTTCAGATGGACGCCAAGTTCCTCCGAAACCAGCGATTCGCCCGCAAAGGCAATATTAAGCTCGGAGAGGCCCTGAAACGCTGCGAGGAGCGCAAGAAGGAGAACAAAGCCAAGCCCATCAAGCTGTAAATTGGTTCCCGTACTCCCGTTCTATTATATTATTTTAAATATAATAAAATGATATAAAAAAAACTTTCCGGTCCTGTTATATTCTATTTCATCAGTCAATTTTGATACTATTAGAATCCAATTTGATTTTGGAAGTTTTCTTAAAATTGTGCTTAAAAAATCTGAAGTATTCTTATTGAAAAATAAATATGTGATCTCACTTATTGATATTCAAAATAATTAAAATAATAGTCTCCATACGGTTAGAAATAGAACATTTCAGCGCTCGACTGAAAGGAACACGATATTTGAATAAGAACCGCACAATACCATTCATTACCTAAATGTTGCGTACTACATTTTGTGCAATTTCTATTTTAAAATCACAGAAAACGTTCACAATTAAATAATATACAACAGATTGATTAATCTGGTTGTCTAATATGTCGTTTCATTTTGATATTGGGGAAACGAGTGTTGTCTAAGTGAAATTAATGAATTTTATTTCAAGTTTAATATTCCAGATGCACCAAAACGTATAATTAGATGACTATTATTCCAATTTTATTTTAAAATTTTTCTTCTAAAAAATTAATTTGTACGGTTATTTTACTCTACTGTAACGAAGCAATAATTGAACTTGACTAACAAAATGCCATTACCTACATGTTACGTACTACGTTTTGTGCAATTTCTTTTATAAAATCACAAAACCTGTTGTTATAATTGCATATATACAATCATAATTTAGAATTAAATCTAAAAAGTAAATTCTCATTATAAATATCTTTTTGGAAAACTTTAAATTACTTTAATATCGTTCAAAAATCCAATTATACTTCCATCTACTTAAGGACTACTTCCATAGAACTATTACGATAAATATAAGAACACAAATTCGATTGTTCAATAATTTATTGTTATAATATAAAAAAAAATAAAAATCACATTGTCTCAACCAATAAAAAAAATAATTTAATTGCTGGGTTTTTTAAGAACTCCACTTTTTAAACGATTCGAAATGTTAAATCTGTTGATTGGGTTCGGAAAATCGGGGATATTTTCCTTCCTCTCTAGGCCGCCCATTCCATCTGGACCATACCGAACCGGGTTTGGAATTTTGGTTACTGTACGAGTTTGTTGGAAGATGGAGAGCTAGAAATTAAATATAATTAAATCGATGTACTTTTAAATTATCAAAATAAATTACATTTCGAATATTTTCATTAATAGGTCTCTCTTGGATTGACCTGTGTCCTGTCCTCATGATCGGGGTCAGTCCTACAATGCTGGACTGGACGCGCAGGTACGGTGAATCTGTTTTCTCCACTTTTCTGGGCACAGCCCCTCCAGAAGTATTCGGCTCTTCGTCGTGCGATTTTCTCTTCAGTGGAGGCGTTCTAGACGATTCCTCTAAAGTAGGCACCGAACAACGTCGAAGGCGGAAAAGCTCTGTCGCCACTTCCTGACCTTTTTCCTCGGCAAATCTGAATCAAAGTTTTTTAATAATGAATTAAAAACAAATAAAAAAAAATATGAACTAAAGGTATTTTTTTATTATAGATAATGTTTGTTTGCACGACGTAGAAGTTACGAATAATAAAAAACCAGTTAACACATGACTAAAAACAACTACTTTTTCATTTAAACCCACTAAATATTTTGAAAATTATAATTAAAAATTTGACATCATGACACGTCGGTTTTTAATTTATGGTACTTTTCTTCAAAATTAATATTGAAAAAGAAATTCATGGCCACCTTGTTTGGAATTTTTTCTATTGTTTTGACAGTCAGAATATCAAAATTGAATGTAGTAATAGTTTAACCCAGAAAATGTAATGTATATTCTTTTTAGAATAAGAATATTACATTTATGGATTTTAGGAAAGACTGGTTAAAAATTGTGATTTAGAATTATAAACTTTTAAACGTTGGCTCTCATTGTATACATTTTAAATAAAAAAAAAATCTTCAACATAACTTACATTCTCTTATCAGTCTCTATTTGTAAACGTGATTTTAAAGATTGGAGTTCTGTCCAGTTTTCATTCTTTTTTCTCTCACTGGTTCTAAGTTCCCTTCTCAAATTGATGATTAATTGGGCCATGGTATTCCTATCCATATCTTCATTTAAAATTTCCCTGGCCTCATCAGCATTGCAATTAATAAAGGCTTCAATCGCTTTCATCTGATTGACTTGTTGCCTCAATTTGCTCAGTTCCACAATATGTTTTTCCTTCTCCTTGCACTCGTTTTTCAATTCCTCAATTTGCTTTAAAAAAGTTTTCTGTATAAAAGAGTCCTTATCTCGAATAGCCTCCAATTTGGCAATAACTTTGGCTGCATTTTTCTTCTCGTATCGCAAATCACTGACTTCCTTTTCCAGCTTTTCTTTTGACTTTTTCAATGAATCAACCTGACCAGCTAAAGCCTCACTCTTAGTGATTATAGCGCTCACATCTGGTGTGTCATGAGCAGTGGTTATATTAAAGTAGACCTTTGTTAATTGCCTTTCTATACACGTTTTCCTGCACTGGGGACAAGTTTTTGATCTTTCCATCCACTGCTTAATGCAACCATAATGGAATAAATGGCCACAGATGTTGGAGCTCACATCTCCAGTCAGCAATTCAGTGCAAATTACACAAGATATGTTCATGTTTCAGCCAGAAATCATCGAAATTCTCCAAAAAACTTGAAATTTTATCAAATCAAAAAACAAAACTTTTACCGCCAAAAGCTCCACCAACCAATTTCGACTATTAATTAATAATACTGTCAACTTCTTTTATAGAAATAACTTCACGGAGTCCAGTTTAATCAAAAACCAGAAAAAATTGCTAAGATAAGCACAATTATTGCTAAATTTTGAAAATATAAAAATTACTGTAAACAAACCCGGTTGGACTAAAGTGACAATATCGTATTTCAAAATTTGAATTTAACGGTTATTTCAATGGAGAATAACGTTTTTTTTTAAATAAAATACACTTTAATTTTTTTAAATAATTAATTTTGGTATATTTATTAATATAATATATAATTTAATAGTTATTATTGTAATTCAGAAAATGTTTTCATTTTCGCTATCACTTGAGTCCAGAATATTTCTTGGTGTGAGACTGCGGATGCCCTCTAGTAGGTCTCCCGCTGAATCGTCAAAGATCTCCTGGCTGATGTCGCGTCCCGTCGCATCGTCCGACGACTGGTAATCGTCCGAGTGCGCCAGAGTGGAGTCGATGATGTGCGTCGCGATTCGCAGCGCCGCCTCCGTTGCCGTGATGGTCGAGGGCGCGTTGGGGTTGCCGGGAGTGGGGATCGGCTCGCTGGTGATCACCGATTCCGAGGTCGTGGGCGTAATGTCCGTCACCACCGTGTTGTTGCTGTCGATCCGCAGCCCCGCGACGCCCTTCTTCGGAATCGAAGCCAAGTCCCGCTTGACTCGTCTCCGTCGCGATGGGTCGTCCTGCCGCAGCTGCGTCATCGCCTCAAAGTCCACGATGTACAAGTGCCCTGCCACCAAAATACTGCACGTCTTCTCCTTCTTCAGGAAAGCATCCTCAATGTCCTGACTCGTTCTGTCATCGTATTGCCACCAGCCTGGAATGAAGAAATGGAAATTGAAATTTAAATATTTTAATGAATCTCTCTGGAGAGGAAATGAAACGCGTCGCTGGTCTTCTCTGTGTGCGGAATGAGGCCGAGATGGAGGATCTCTGGCAGTACCTTGTGGACGGCCTGAGACTCCGAAAGTTCGTGACGGAAATGATGGCCTGACCGGACAGTCACCAGTGACACCAATCGCCCTTCTTAATTACAAATAAATAATAATGTGGCCTTAAGCCTTCTCTTTGTTAGTATTATCTCCTTTTATATTATAACCGTAGATTAAGAAATATTGATAAATAAATAAAAATTGAAACTTTTTCGCGCTAGAAAAATATCCGCCTGGGCACCCGTCTAGGCGGTTAACCCTTACTATTTTTTTCTAAAATTAAATTACAATTTAATTTTAGNATAATGTGGCCTTAAGCCTTCTCTTTGTTAGTATTATCTCCTTTTATATTATAACCGTAGATTAAGAAATATTGATAAATAAATAAAAATTGAAACTTTTTCGCGCTAGAAAAATATCCGCCTGGGCACCCGTCTAGGCGGTTAACCCTTACTATTTTTTTCTAAAATTAAATTACAATTTAATTTTAGTTGCAAATTTTATTAAATTGATATTTCCATTTTGCCTATAGTGTTGTTATCAAGATTATTTTTAAAAATAATTCTTAATATTAATAAACATCAAAGCATATTTACGGCTTTTACGGAATATATATACTGTTATAAAAATCATTGAAATTAAATAAGACAAAATAAAATAATAAACTATTTAAATAAATTCTGTTCTAAATATAATATACTAAAAGAAAAAACTGAATTTTAATTATAACTATTTCAACATATTATGAAATCTGTTATTAAAAAGCTAACAAAAATAGTGTTATAGCGTGTGCACACCGAAAAGTC
>JXOV01015252.1:0-23055 GCA_001014945.1 Clogmia albipunctata
GAGAAAAATAAAGTAACTTGAACTTGAACTTTATCTAACATACCCTACCATATTCCTTTTGGCATATAATAGACAATTATCCCTTTTTTATTTATTGGTAATTAACAATAATTGCTTGTCCAATCAGCGAAGACTAAAGTGTATAATATATATTCTAATTACAGCAAAGGATTAACAGTTTAGGGAGTAAGGAGGCACCCTTACAACATTTTCTCAGGATTGCTATAGTCCATTAATAGCTGGTAATTCATGCCAACTGTTCATATTACTAACATTAAACGTATCCTATACAGTGACCAGACCTATACTGCCCTAGTGCGCAGTGCTGAATGGCGCTTTTATCCTTCCCCACCCAAAGGCTCGTCAGATCACTATTAGAAATTTCTACACCGATAGCAATAAGTTAGTTAGTGTCAGAAATGGTGTTAGGCAGGGAGGTAGAGCGAACATGTGAATAAGGATTATAATCCCCGAACGGTTTTTACTCACTAACCAATAACCAAAAGTGTGTTGAGTGCTTATCTAAAAAAAATTCTTAACCCAAATAGACGTCCTAATCACTACAGTAGTAAACTTCGAGTAAACTCAGCCCCTTTTCATCACAATAAATTTAAAGAAATATTTAAAATAACAAGGAGGATAAATTTAAACGACTTTAAACATACTTTATGCTTTTTTGTTGCTTAATATTGATATTATGACACACAGTTTTGCTCTGACAAAGTCGTTATTATAGCACAAGAGCTTTAAGGAATATTTTAAAGCACGTGTGCTTTTTCTTTATTATTAATGTGTGAATCCATTAAATTTATATGGTCGTCAGTTTTGAAGGCCATGACTTACCTGTAATTTGCCAGTATTAACGATTTTTATTTGAGAAACCACCTATTGCAAATTTTTAACTACGCCTTGCGGCTATGAGTAAGAGGGATGCAATATTTCAAATTTTTAATTTAGAGCCGCTTAACAAACTTTTCAATAAAACAATTATTTTTTTTATTTTTGAGTAAATTTATTTTAAAAGTGCATAAAATTTTGTCTAAAATACGGTCGATAAGCATTATTAAACACTCGGACCGTCTTCAAGGCACTCGCTACGTTCGTGGCTTAAAACAACCCTTTTGTTTTATCGACCTTGTTATATAAATAACTATTTTGAAGTTTTTTTTTCAGTTATGTTGTAAAGAAATTTTATTCTGTTAAATTAAATATGAGTATGTTAGATCATTACAGAAATTTATATTTATTGAGACAAAAAAACGCACTAATATGTTATTTTGTTTTTTTTTTTATAAATATCTAACAGTTCTTAGACCAGAATCATTGACTTTGAATTCAATTGAGTGAAGTGTCTATATTAATATTTATTCAAATTAACCGCATGACAAGTCTTATTGAACATTTTCGTCTGAAATCTTGGGGTATCCGGATAAAACTAGTTATCTTCACTAATTGCGTAAAAAATTAATATTTATTCATGATTCCAGTTATTTCTGTTTTAGTTTGAAGTTATTCATAAAAAATTTAACTATTTGCATACTTTCGTTTCAAAAAATCATTTTAAATTCTCATCGAAACTAGTTCTGCTGTTTTAAAGTTTCTTATCGAACTTTTATTGAATATTTCATAGTAACATAAAAGAGATCATATTAGTTTTTTGTTGCAATTACTTGATCAAATTAAAAAATTAAATAAATCCACTTAATAATTAAATCTCTATAGACAATAACGAATTATTAGTAGACAAATTGATAAATCCAGAACGTAACTGGATGAATTTGATTATAGCTGTCAATATTGAGATTTATTACGAATCCATAAAAGAGATCGATAAAGCTCGGCTAATTTGAATTGCACTTTAAATGTATGAAAAAATATTAATAATAACAACTATAAACTACTTGCTAATATTCTTAACTCTCAAAGTCACCTGCTTTGGCATATGAACACTGTTCGAATTCCCACGACCACAGTTCGTTCCAGGGTTAAAATACAGAGCCGGGGACACAAATCTAATGTACACTCACTGACAATTATGTAGACGCAGTAAGAAAGATGTGTAATATTTTATAGAAGATTATAATAAAATCTTAAAAATGGTTTTGTATTTTACTAACACTGTTATTTAATAAGAAAAAAACAAGTATAAATCAATAGTTTTAAATTAAAATTATATTCATACTTAAATTTAAAGAAGGTTTACCAGAAAATCTGATAACTGTCATTATTTTATTTACGACACATCTTTAGCAACCTGTTTCAATAGTATTTTAAGGGATTTATTCCAATTTGAAAATCAAATAACCTTTAAACGCGACATTTTGTTGTAAATAAATGTGTACAAATTGCCAATTCTGTGAATGAAAAAAGTTGATTACTATAATTAACTTTGAATTGAACTATGAAATTTGTTTGAAACTTCTACATAATCACAAATACATTTAAAACTAATGGCTGAAAAGAAGGAAAGACCGGAAGGGGTTTTAAGCAATTCGTATGAAAAATGTTCCCTTTAAATTCCTGTAAGAAACATTGGTAGTCTCAATCTCAAGGGTTTTGACTTTTCATTGTCTATTTAAGTATTATTAGTTAAGTAATAACTTAGGACTAAATACCATGCCATCCGAGGAGGTAGTATAGTGCTTTACTATTCGGATCATCAAGATAAAGTATAAAAATATCTTTATTCAGTAAAGCAAACATATTTATATGTTTAATATCAATATTATTTTTAAAACAATATTGTACTAGAACCATTTAAGTGTTTACAGTAATCAAATCGATATCTTGATGGACATCCTAATAGACTTTCTATATCATGCATTTTAAAAACTAAGTCGTCTACAATCTTATCGTATTAACAATCAATTGCCTGGATTCCTGTTTATTATAAAACTTAATATAGGGGAAGTATGTACAAAATGGCATGGTGTTTTGTTTTTGGATCATATTTCTTTATGGGTAGCACACAACAACGCCATATTTTTCAGTAATCATGTTTGGTTATCTATTTATCAAAATTAATATTCAAATTTTGCAAAAAATTAGCAGAAACAAAATTAAACAGCTTTAAACACAAGTCGGTGAAAATCTGTTTTTTTAAACCGTATGGATAAAATGGCATACCTATTAAATCGATGTAATTATTGGCATAATTTTGCAAACAAACCCCTGTGTTCGACTAGGAACGTATGTCCAAGATCTGTAAACTCAATGCCATCAAATTACCATCCTCTTCCGGGTCTAGATTTCGAAAAAAGTTCTTTATAGTATAAACGTGAACATTTCTCTTCATTATAATGGAGAAGTATTAGGAAAATTTGGACTTCGATATAGTATTGCCTCCAGGACTGACGATGAGATGAGTTCTTATAATTTCTGGGCATTTTGGCTATATATGAACAAAATATGTCCGGTTTAATTAGATAAATACCACTAATTGACAAAATTACAGGTATGCCATTTTGTCCATTCGAGAGGTATGCCATTTTGTCACTTTGAAAGAAAAAAAATTTTAAAAAAATATAAAAAGGATTTTATTTCTACAAAATCTTGTTTTAAGATAAAGATGAATCCTTAAGGGATAAAATAAGCACCAGGATAATAAGTAAAATATCGAAACTCTTCCAGTATGTTCAATTGAACAAAATCTAAATAAAAACTTATTTCGCTGGAAAAACTTCTGAGGGCCCTGGCACTAAGACGCATGGACTGAATACGGTCAAATTTTGGCAGGATAGCCAAAGCCATTTAGAGTACAAGATAGCTCAGTCAGATGCGAGCTAGAAACAGCCAAAATCCAGAAACACCCCCTATGCCATTTTGTCCATATATGCCATTTTGTACATATTTGCCCTATAACATTTCATCCTGGCAAGATCGCCATGTGGTAACAGTCCTTTTACTTTGTCTCTTGCACTGTCTGTAATTGGCTATGTACTATTACACACAAAAGGCCCGTTTACTCTTAAGACTGTTTTTATTACTGTGTGTAATTATGAGAATACCTATTACCTATGTTAAGTTTTAATTGTATGGTGTGGGCCTTTTTCTTAGTTTTCTTTTTTATTTTACTCTTTGACTTCCCAATTAATACTTTCATTAATATATGAAATAATAAAGATATAATAATACTCATCAATTGACCAAACCTATTAAGTTTGGATAGTCATAGAGCGTTTTTCTCTCCCGCGTCTAATTAATTGACAGTGAGTGTAACTCTGGTATCGATTCCGAATGTGAGCAACGACGAGTTGTGCAACGCTATTAAATTATTGTCTGTATATACTTACATGAAAATCTAATAAATAAAATAATCGAAATAATAAAGAACGGAAAAAGGTGAGTCGGTGGGTGAGATTGATTATTTTTCTAGCCATTTTGTACAACAACAATTGTGAATTGCGAATTGAAAATAAAATAAAAAATACGGCAAACACACAAAGCCCAGAGATACTAATGTGCAATAAAAGTTGTTGAATGGCAAACGGAAAACTCTGATTGGAAAATCTACTGTTGCCTGAATGGAGATCTCTGATGGGTGAATTTGGGTTAGGTGAATATTTTGTTTCATTGTGCTAAATTCTAAATGAGCAACAAGCAACAACAATGAAAAAAAAATGTATCGGCGCTAAAGAATGAAATCAGGTAATTGCTGAAGCATTTGACCTTGAAGCCAGAACAGAATCGATTCAAATTCGCTATGAAGACTGCCAATTCCCCACTCCACACTACTTAGTATATTCCGCGGAAAAGAATTAACATTTCGCACTACAAAGACTGTGTTAAAAATTAGAGGTACAAATCAAAAGAAAAAGTAAGATCTATAATTAAAATCAAAGAGATTCAAATCTTAAAAATTATAAACAAATTTTTACAATAAACTTATTTTAAAACGATTAAAACAAAAAACTTGAAGAAAGCCAATAGTTTTGAAGATACATTTTGAATAAATGCATTTTAGAACAAAAATATATAATATATATAACGTGATATTTTATTAAACAATTTTAGTTCGTTTTATTAAATTCCCTTGATATTCTATGACTGAAATTTCACACTTAAACTTTAATATAGCACGAAAGTTATAAAGAACAAGATACTAACTTTAATTAAAATTTAGCAACAATCCCTTGCTATATATAAAGCCCAGGCCTATACTGCCCTAAAGAGCGGTGCTTAACGATTGGTATATTTGCACTACAAGTTATCATATATAATCCCCATATAAAAGCGAAAAAAAGTTAAGTTTACTTTAAAAATTGATTTTAGGCGTTTGGAGGTTCACTACACTTCTTTGTTTTGTTTTATATATTTATAAAAAAAAAGACATTTTAAATATGGATGAAGACTAAGATCTTCAAACGACTCCTACGAGCAGTAATCAAATATTATATCCATGAGATAATAGAATAGTATATTTCGATACAAGTGGTGAAAGATTTACCAATTTTTACTCGCTGCGCTCGTCAAAATACATGATAAATTCCTGCTGTAATAACCTATTTTACATGTGTTTGAACGCTATTTTGTGTAATTCTGAAAAAATACCAATTGATCGATAATTAAAAATAAAAACCGTTCGCAGGGGTTTTTTTAAATTGCGGAACAAGTAAGACACATTGTGTACAAGTAAGACACAGTATGTTTATTAGAGTGAGATGAGAATACCTACAACGAAATGGTTTTGACAACAATATGTAATTTCATTAAATTGGTGACTAAAATACGTAAAAATTTTAAAATATTACCGCACGCGTGCTGTAAAGTAACCAGGCACAGGACCACCAACTTCCCAAAAAACTCGACCAATAAGCTAATCAACTGAACATATAATTTCTAAAACAGTCCATAACCAATAGTGACGATCAAATTGTTTCAATTCGAGTATGTGTGTTTCTGTGTGACTGATTGACAATCCATAATTAGCGCAAATTTAAAAGCAATTTGCAATTGTTCACTCTTTGTTTTCAGCAGCATACCCAAGAGTCGGTCAGGTAAGTGTAATTAATCTGGACAGCAGCAGCAGCAGCTGAATAAAATAAGAAATGCGGAGAGAGGAGAGGGATCTTGATGGACACCAAATCATTAATTGTGGACAATTAATTAATCGGGCAGACCAGGCCAGAGGACCCTCAGAATGGAGTAATTCAAGGCCAATTAATTAGCCCACAATACCGCAATTCAATTACCAATTACCCAGGGCGCATTTATCTGATGCATAATAAAGTGGATGGAATAGAATAGATATGGCTTTCCGCCACAGTCGCTATTTTTCACCCACAACAATCACACATCGCATCAATCACAGTCCCCAATCCAATCTTCCATTCAGAAACATTCGCAAACATAGGAAAACAAATTAGCATTCATCATAGGCAAACACTTGACTTTTAGAAGAAAAATAGTGTTATTATCCAGAATCTAAGACCTACAAGTAAGATCATCTTGCACATTTCCCATACGTTCAATTATTGAGTTATAAAATAATAATTATTTATACAACTAAGTCGATAAGGCATTGTTAAAGCCACGAACATAGCAATTTCTTTAAAACAGGCATTTTGGAAAATAATGCTTTTCGACCGTGTTTTATACAAAAGTTTATGAAATTTTTAATATATTAACACAAAAATTAAAAAAATCGTTTTCTTAAAATCAAATTTAAAATTTATTTTTCTCCTTCACCTTGTTTATCTTTCTTTTTCTAATTCCACGATTAGATGGAGAAAATTATATCTTATTTCTCTTGCTTCCAAATAGGAATCACCCCTTGCTCTTTCAATTAATACGTTATTTAAATTTAAACAATCCGTCATGTTGTGTTTGAAGCGATATGTGGACTCGTATTAAAACATTATATTTAATCTGTTTGGTTATGAAATCATCTACAACTACAGTTAAATCATGTACAGACTTCCATATCAATTTGTTGGATTTCTATCACGGAGGTCACAATTTAGAAAACAACGACAAAGTAATAGTGCTTTGAATAATTCTTTAAAGCACTTGTCCTATAAAATTGACTTTGACAGAACAAATCTTATTGTCATAATACCAATTTTATGTAACAAATCGCATAAATTCCTTTATGAAATAAAATAGCAGAAAATTGATATTTCCGTACAAATATTTGTGTTGTAGAGTATCTCTTTAAAACGTAAGTGGCACAATGTCTTATTAATAAGTGATCTCCACAATTTTACCGATTTTTATTCAATTTAATTACAGTTCACCGATTTTTCCCAAAAATATAACATCTGACTTAGCATATTCATTTCGTCCAAAATAGTGTAAAACATAGTTGCTTATTGAGTATAAAGAAATCTTTAAGTGGGATTTGAATTTAACAACCCATCTCAGAAGATTAGTTCTCTATCACATAAAAATGTAGAATTTTAAAATAAAATATATAACAATACAATTTTTTTTCTGAATAAAATCAGAAAAGGATAATTTCGGATCCTATCCCATCAAATAAAAAGAGTTGAGCTTAGGACCTGCTCGGCAATAATAATCCTTATCAGAAACCTATTGCAATCGCTTGTCCGTCTCAAAAAGGATGAGTAAGCGTAAGCCAACATTGAAAAGTACTTGTCAGTCCATGCCAGAATTCCTACATCCTAGTTTTTGGTTGAAGGACCAAGATACAATTTTAGATCAGTTTTTTTCCTTGTCGCGAGTTACTAGGGATGTGATGGACAGCTCCTCTTTTAAAACTATCCCAGATTTTACTGCTAAATATCTTTTTGCAGCTGTCTTGTTTGTTGACTCAAATTGCGAAAAGAATCAATATTTTTATCATTCAGATGTTGATAAAGCTATGCTCTAATTTTCATTAAAGAGCATTGTGGTTGGACAAAAAACGGCTTAGCAATAAAAACCGCGCACTAGAGAAGAATAGGCTTCGGAAGATTATATTCAGAGAATTTAAGTTATAATCAGACCTTCAGTTCAAGGTTTTGTTATAATTATTTGTTTAATAGAACTTATAAAGATCTACTCTAAAGACAAAAGGCATAGGCGTAGTAACCCTAAACAAATTCTGCCCGATCCCAGAGCGCCGTAAACAGGCGATTAGATCGCAATGAGTCACCTTAATTGCATTTTATTTGCAAATAATTGCAGCGCGAATCGCGTTCTCGGCAATAAAGGTCAAACTTCTTAGAACGATTTCACTTTGAAATAACCGTCAAATGGCAGCAGAGAGACAAACAGCCATTCACCAAGTCAATCCAAGCAGGCAGCGACGACGACGACGACCAAAAAGACGATCGCAGAACCCACAAAAAATGGCACAGCGAGGAGCTTTAAATCTGGGATTTGTTTTCGTTTTTGTTTTTTCCTTCAAAAAGCGCGAGACAATCACTTTATCCAGAAAGAGTTCTTGGCGCAAAGTCACAGTAATAACACAAGACAACAATCGCAGGCCAAATAGCTATTATTTCACCCTGTTTTTGATGAGACACTGATGCCACTCGAATTAAACTCGGATTTGACAATGAAACAAATTCAAATTGCAGAGAAAAACAATGGCTGCTAGATTGTCGGTGCCTACTATTATCAAGTATTTGCATTCCACGGTTTTGTCGTGTTTCGGGGGCCAAATTGTTACTCTTTGTCGCAAAAATGAATGACTTCCTCCTCAGACCCAACCATCACTCATCGCCCCAGTCTCAGGGACACACCAATTGCTCATCTTGAGGAAACGCCGCGCCGCCGCCACCAAACAATTGAAATGAGCTTTTTCTTAGCCAACTTTGGCAAAGCAACTCTTTTTGTTCGCTCTAAAGTGTCCAATTCAATTACACAAACCATTTGTTTTCCAAACTCATCACAAACTAATGCTTTTATGTTAAGTGGATTGTCATTGATTATAAATGGTTTTAAATACAATTTCAATTTATTTTAATTATTACTTGTACTAATGTTGTATTGAAACATTAATTTCCAATTTGATTATGGTTAATTGTAAAAGTGATCATATTAAAAAAACCCAAGATTTACTATCAATAAAATATAAATTGATGAATTTTTCGATTGTTTGAAAGGTCATATGAAAACAAACGAAAACCCACCCCTCGAATTACAATAAAACAATCTGTTCAAAATTACTCTTTCGTTTGCATCACAGATATTGTTTAGTAATTAGTTTATAACATTATGTGTGGATCACTTTTTTAAATTTTATAGAAATACTAACTTAATTTTTGAATATTGTTTATTTAAATTTCTGAGACTACTTATGATGGTCGGAGCTACCAGTTCTATTGCCGCATTATTGGTATATTGATGGAGTCCGTGGCGGTAGAGGGTCCTGCGAAACGTAGCAGTATCCCTAATACATTTGTAGATTTCTTAAAACTGTGAAGTTTTTAACGAGCCAAAAATCTCTCGTGATTTTCCTAGTATATAGACTCTCAATTTGAGACATTATAGTATTGCAACAATAGCCCCTGATGTTCAAGTTGTATAAGAGTATCGGCATAACTTTTGCCTTGAAAATGACTAGCATCAAAGGAATAACAAGGCTGGATGAAGGGCTTGATAGCTAATTGGCCTCTTTTAAAGCTAATTTAGTTTGAATTTTTTTCGTAGTAACGTGTTTGTGTCCGGTAAGGCGCAAGACTACTCCTAAGTAGGCCACGTGTTTTACTTAGGTAAGATATTTCCCTAATATTGATACGATTGTGGTATTCTCGGGTCAGAGCAAAAGACATATTTTGAAATTTGTCTTTGTTAAGACCCAGACCCCATTCCTTGTCCAGTTCGAAATCTTTTCTTTGTCTCTGGAGGGTTATGGCACGTGGGTCGGTGTTGCTGATACCGCAGAACAGTGTCATCCACAAGTACATGTGGTGACGAGAAAACTAAAACCTACCCATTAAAAATTAAATAAATTACTACGAATATTTGGACTATTTCACAAGTTAAGTTAAGCCAACTATAATATTTATATCTTTAAAAAGGAAAATTTTAATTATTTTTATTTATATCGCGAATATTTACAAAATATATTGGGATGTTTATTTTAAAATATTATGTTTGAACCTATTTTACAAGGGTCCGTTTAGACTCGTAATTTAGCAGAAAAAGATCCGGTTTCATTTGTTTATAAATCCTCTCGAAAAACATGGTAAAATTATAATGGAATGGTTTCCAGCACAATTGGAATTTTGCTGGAATTCTAATTATATTTGTACACGAAACCAATACAAATAAATATAAATGGTTTAAAATTAAAATTTTGGTAAAACTAAAATTTAAAGAAGATTCACCATAAAATCTGATAATTGCCATTATTTTATTGATGACAAATCTTCCAGATCCTATGTGCACAGTATTTTAAAGAAAAAAAATCCATTTTTAATTTAATTAACACGTCAAACCCGAGTTCAAAAATTTGCCACTGGTTGGCGAACGTGTCGTTTTGGAAATTTCCAGTTACAATACTTTTAAAACAAAAAGATGGTAAGAGAGACAGTCAGAGACGGTAAAGACAGTCAGCTTTTGTAGGAAATTACCATGTTGTGCTTCTAGGTGGCGCAGCACTAATATGTTATGCTCAAACTCAATAAATTATCATATTTTTTTTAATTTTAAGTGATACTTATACAATACTCACCTAAGATTAATGTTAATTTTGGTCCCAAAGATATAAAAGAATAACCGAATGTAACTATACTGTAAGCTTTATATTAAGTTTCAAATAATCCATTTTTTATTAAAATTCTGTTTTCTTAATACACCGATAATTTTTTGTCCCTTGATAATTATTTAATCCAATAACTTAACACCAAAACTTATATACATCTATTTTTAATAAATGTTTCTGAAAATCTTGAAAGACATCTCACACCTATAAATGATTCAACAAATCCCGTTTTTAAAATTAAGTTATGAAACCCACCTATTAGTTGGTTTTGACATAATTTTTTTATTAAATGTTTTGATTTTTTACCTGAAATTCTTTTAAATTCGGTCAAACCTTCAAATACCATTTCTAAAATGCATTAATTAATAATATCGCATTGAAAAACTATTATAAGCAAAAAACAGAAATGTTAGTCATTAGCGAACATAATCTTAATCTTAATAATCGCTAAGCAGTGTTCCGAATGTCGGAAAATGAAATCAAATTGTTAATCACTGTTGTCAACAGCACATAATGGTGTCTTTAATCGTGTCTCTATCTAAACTGGGAGATTGTATGAGCACAAAGAAGTGAGTCACGGACATTAAAGACCCAAATGGACATACCTAGAATTGTGATTAAAGCCCGATTTCTGAGACAAGTTCATTAGGGTGGAAAAAACTATTTTTTTAAATATTGATGTTAGTAAATAATTTCAATAAAATTTTAAATAATAAATTCAATATGTTTTTATACAATTTTGTTAAAATGCCTTTAGATTTTAGCTAATGTTTCCCCAATACCCCGCAAACAATCACAAATCATGGAAACACAAAATTAGTACTTTTTTGAAAACTTAAACTTAAATAATTTACAGTGTGAATTAAATATTATAATAAAAGGTAAGGACTTTAATTTTAACGATTAAAACTAGTTTTAATATATTGATGCCCGCAGCATTGTTTATGAAAGAAATAAAAGAAAAGTGTATGTTTTACCTATAAAATTAATTTTGTGCAATTCCGTATCGAAAAGTAGACTTTTCTTCACGCAAATTGGTTTTGTAACGGTTTACATTACAGCAAATGTGCGGTAATATTTCAAAATTTTCACGCATTTTAGTCACTAATTTAATGAAATTACATATTGTTGTCAAAACTAATATGTTGTGAGTATTCTCATCTCACTCTAATAAACACACTGTCTTACTTGCACACATTGTGTCTATTTTATCACTTGTATCGAAATATACTATAGTAACGGTTGATTTAGTTTATTTAATTTTAATTTTTTCTTTTGAAATTTATTACTTGTTTTTACTAACAGCATTCTATGTTTAATATTTGTTTTAATACAATTGATAGGTTGGGCGCAGAACCCATTCACTGGAGGTATAGTAGACAGCCAAACGTCCTTCCTCGTCTATCGCCCTAGTTTCTCCTGTCTAACGCAATGATTGGCCCAAAAAATTGTTGCTGTCGATCAAGTATTGCAAAGTAATAACTTTTTTAAAAGTACTTGAGGATTATGATGGGATAGGATAAAAGTGCTTATGAGACCTAGCATTCAGCACCGCACATTAAAACAGTATATATCTGGACGGGGGTTTCTTATTAGTTTTATATACAGTTAGTTAATTAGCTAATTTCGAGCTACCTAGGTCATGTACAAATGTTGTGAGGGTATTTTCTCACAGCACAGATAGCTTTTGCTTGAAATTATTATATAGATTTAACAATTTCCCCTTTGATATCTTGTCAATGCTATTAAGAAATACGAACAAACATCCGTGTATTACCCGCATAAAGAAATTTAGACGCATTACCATAATTTTTCAGAGTAATTGTTTTTTTAATTATTAGATTAAGATCGTTTATTATATGTCCTAAGGGATATGATATGATCGCCATTTAGCATCTCATACATGGGCAGTATAGCTTAATTCCCTTTAGAGGTGGGGTTTGTTGTTATTTATAAGTCCATTTGGTTGGAATTGACAGCCAATTTCCCGTTGCCCAAATCATGTGAACATGATGTTAGGCTGTTTTCTCCCTCTACTGTTAGCCCAGTTTTCAATAAGGATAGAATTATAACTCACCATTACTTAATTTAACTATACTTGCTAGTTCTTAAGAGAAAACAAATTTCCGTGGATGAATTAATACATAATTTAATACAAAAAAAATAGAACCCCCGGCCTCAAATGTCGAACAATTAGAATCAGGATTTCAAAGCTTGGATGTAGTACACAGAATCGAAGAGACAAACCGGATTTTTCTATAATACTGGTAATATCCTGCCATTTAATGAATGGATACTGATGAAAGTTATGAAGGGATGGCTTTGTTCGTAGTATGTGTGTCAATAAATTCACTCTATATACAATAATCAGTTCATGCTGCTCATCACGTAATAACAATCGATTCATAGACATGACATCCAATTGTGAATTGTGATTGGTCAATGAATAGGAATGGCATTTGATAACTTTTATTACGTATAACCAATTGGCTAAACCCAGGCCGGTAACGGTTGTTGTGTCGTTGAAAAAGAAGAAATATGAATTTAGGCCCAGAACGGAGGTCGATTCAAGTGCAAAGAAATAAAGTTTCATTTCATAAATATTGAAATAACGGAATGGATAAAGAAAAAATCTGTTCTGGCATAATTCTGTTCTTGCATTAAAATTCATAAACTGGCCGACTCTTTTGTCTGTTCTTTCCTGGAGCTTTCTGTGCAAAGAAGCGGCGAAATCCATTCAATTTGCTTCATTATCATTACGGTTAATAATACTGTGCTGTTAAATGGTCTCGACCTTGAAATGGTTGGCTGGCTGGTGGAGCTTAATAATTATGGCGAGAGACCCGAAGAGAGTTTTTCAGCCAGCCACTTGCCATGTCCTTGGGGCAAACAAACGGAAAAGATTTTTTCTCCCTCTTTTTTAGCCATATTATTCATATTTTTGTTTAGTACTAATATTGAGAACATTTAAACGCTCACAGCATATCTTGTGGCGAGCTTTCTGTGGTTGTGGCCAGGCAGGCAACAATTACCAGCCCAAACGACCGACAACTACACAAAACACTCAAATAATACATTCATTAGAAGACTTCAATAAAAAAAGGTAATACCGGATAAAAAGTTGGCACACAAGCACGAATAATACGGAACCAACAGCGCTTTGAAGCCCAAATTTGCACAAATTTTCCGCTCCGTCAAAGTCGGAGCAGTGTCTCCATCTACTTAGTCGTGTAATTTAATAATTGAAAAGTATTTGTATATGTTTATTGTATTATAAAGACGATATTGAAATATAATTAATTTAGCATTTAATTTTAAGAAATCTTCTTTTTTTGAAAATTCTGCAAATTTAAAACAAAACATTTACTTTTTCCCTAAATTTATTTTAGATGCCTTAACAAATAATAATTTCTTTACGGATAAAAGGCGATTTTAAAACAATTTATAATAGCAAAACATACTAAAGGTTAAGAATAAATATTTTATTAAATGATAATTTTAAAGGATTTTGTTAGTTTAAGCAAGAAATATTTTTTGTATTTGGGAAATTTATGTATTTGGTATTTTATTTTAATTTTTTTTTTATATATTTTAAAATAACAAATGTACAAAATAAAACACAATAGTTTTCATATGAATTATATATTTTCCAATCCAATTGTTTTTTACTCTGATTTAAGAAAAAATTAATTCAATAAACTATAATGTTGTATCCATGGGGCGGATGAACCGTTGAACCATATTTATTTTTATTGCTCACGAATATTTTCAATGTCATAGGCTTATATTTCAAGATAAGTTTTAATGTATTTTAAATAAAATAAATTTAGGTTTTATTCACTTCAAAAGCACAATTTAAAATAAATGGTGCTTTGAATATTTTTTGTAAAAAACCATAAATTCATTTGGTTAAAGTATATATTGGTTCTCTTCTTTAAGTAAATATTATCAAATACTTTAGAATTTAATTTCACAATAAGTACTGAATTAAAACTTTTAATTGGAATTATTAGCTTTGTAAACTGTGTTGTAATTTGGATTTAGAAATAATTCAATTAAATTTTATTATTTATTTGTCTTAATTTAGAAAATTAAAAATATTTCAATTTTTTTTTATCAAAACAAATTTTGCTGGATTTGTTATTCAAAACATTGAAAAAAATTATCAAATTTAAATTCTTGGTTTGGTGATTTTTTTTTACTTTTAATAAGAGGAAACACTCAAAAACCTACACACTTGAGTTTGTCATCTATTTTCATTACCTTCAAATGGACATTTCCTTTGTCTTTCAAAATAATAGAATTTCAAATTATTTATTTTTAGATATCAATAAAAAAAATTAGAACTAAAATCTGAAAAGAAGCATATTGTTAAATGTATGTATGTTTTTAAAAGTCGCTGAACATAATAAGTCATGTCGGTTATTGTTGTTGTAATACGCCATCCCCGTTCTTTCACGTTTTTTTGTTTTTGCTAATAAGTTTGATTTAAGAAAATTACTTTAAATTGAGTGATAATTCACTTGTAAATTAATTAAGTTCGTGTAATAAGTATCTACAATAATACTATTGTGTGTTAAAATGATTAATGAAAGTTTTTTTGTGCCAAAATGTGGAAATAATCGAAAAAAAATCTAATGTTCTTTATTTCTTTGTTTGTCAAATTAAATATAGAAATGATGTACTTTCTTTCAAAGTAAAAGTAAAAAATAAACGTGTACGTAATCATTTTGAATCAGGCTGTTTTAAACGCACCACACAACGCCAACGCTCAAAGGAAAATCCGCGAAAATATTTGGCTGGAAGTAATGGAATGGAAATATACTGGAATTCTAAAATATTTTACTTGAAACAAAAACACAAATCAATGGTTTTAAATGAAAAATTTGTAAATCTCCAAATTTAAAGATTGTTCACTAAAATGTGATAGCCGTCATTATTTTATTCAGAAAACATCTTCGGGCTTCTGTTTCAATCGTTTTTTAAGAACAAAATTTCAATTTGAAAATCAAATGACCTTTTAAGACACCATTTTGTTTTACACAAATGTTTACAAATCGACAATTCTGTGAATGAAAAACGTTGGTTACTTTGATTTTGAATTGCTCTATGAAATTTGTATGAAATTTCCAGTCACAATAACATTTAAAACGAAGACGGGCTGGAAGAACTCCAAGCCATTCTTTTTTAAATGGAGCCCGGGCGATTTGTATGAACTGACACGGGTATCCTTCGAGGTGGCGCCGGACTATTATCATTTTTAGAAATGGTAGAGTTCATTTCCTTATATCTCATTTTAGTAGCATGGTTTATTTTATTTAGATTTTAGAAAAACCGTTTTAAAGATTATTAAGCTGGATCCTCTTACTGAAAACATCTATATAATTTGTCAAAAAAAATAGTTTGATGATGAAATATTTATAGCTCCACACCAAGAAACTAGAACTTTATTTTTCTACCTGAATAATTTATTTCCTAGACAATATAATTTATTTTTATATCGGTCAAGGTGAGCACATCTTCCCTTGAAAGTGAATGGAGCCTCTGTCTAAACTTCAAAGCGTCTCACCTTTGAGGAAGTGAACAAATGGAAGAAGTCTAAGCTTTTTCGGGGGAACCTCCGGCTGGTATGGGTGCAAATTAAATAAATTAAAAAAACTTCTTGCTCCACCGTAAAAATGTCATATTGAGTGCACAGCAAAACAGGTAAAATTGTTTTGGAATTGGCCAAAAATATGTTCCGCGTGCCGTTTTTTGCCTTCGATCTTTGATGAATTTGGATAGTTTTCGGTTTTGGTTGGGAGGTCTCTCTAATTCATTCAGACAGAGGGGATTTTTACCAGTGAACGATGATGAATGGTTCGCCTATTTCTAGTTCCACTACAAGCACAAAATTAAACTGAAAAAAAAAAGAATTAAAAGTCACCGTGAGATTTCGCCAGACTTCTTTCATTTCACGACCATCTTCCTCGTAGCTGTTTTTTTGTTTCAAAGTTTATTTACGATGGGACTAATTAATTAACTTCAGAATTGTTTTAGCCAATTAATTAATGATAAAAAAAAAACGAAAAACCCTCAAGGCAACAACAATGTTTCCAGTTGCAATTTATCTACAAAAAAAAATTCAGTGTTTTAGATGATCTTTTTCTTTTAATTGCAATTGTGCAAAATATGTACAAATGTGTATGACATTGACATACTCGTACAATTTTCATATGTCACATGGTTTTTCCTGTGTGTCCAAATTTCCGGATTTTTATTAATTATTTTAATTATATTTTAAAGAACTAAAATTAACAACCATAACATCATTTCAAAACAATTTAGGCGCTTCTTTGTTTTTATTCCGCAATTTAATTTTTTTTTAAGAAAAAAAAAGTATTCACTATTGGCACCTCTAAAACAACATTTGAAGGTCAAGATGATCATTCCAGTTTTTATTACTCTCAGGTTTTAATTGGCAAGAGACTGGTATTTTCTTCAGGAAAAAATAATCAAAATTCTCAAGGAGTCAAAGACTGATTTTGGTATTTTAGATAGTTTTCACAAAAAAAAGTTATCTTAAAATATAGTTTATTTTTGTTTTATATATTTATGATTGTTTTATGAGCTACTTTACGATAGACACTCCTTTTAGTTTTATGATAGACTTTATAATGCTGAATTTAAAGCAACTATCTTATGACTTGAATCTTTTTAAACTTTTGTTTACGGTATTCTTATCTTAAGTACTGTTTTATGATGTTGCCACTTTCATAAATAAAAAATATATTTAAGGCCATGGGAAAATGATGGTTATTTGGGATATGGATATATAAAGTAACTCATAAATTCCTCCACTTCCTAATGCATAATGCAATTTTGTTTTTTATATTGTTAGACCCGACAACATTTGAATTCGGCGCCATTTTTTTAAATTTGACAACAGAAGATTGACAGAATATTTTGGAGGGAAAAGAATTTATGCTTTGATTGTCATTGTTAAAAATAAATTGATTGAATGTGAATTTTGTGTGTGACCATCTCTTAACAATATATAAAAATTCATTAAACATTAAAAAAAATACAAAGAAAGCATTATGTTGTTCTTTTATCTAAGAAATTAAAAACAATATAAAACATTCTTTACGATTGTAATACCGTTAAAAGTGACTAATATATGTAAATTTAAATCATTTGCTATTGGATTTTAAATCTATTAAAAAAATATTAGAAGTGCCTTTCGTGAAATGTGTAGATCATTTAAGCATCTTAAACAACGAACAAGATTATTATTTTCTGTCTGATTTTTACAATATGTAAGCTGATGAATTCTCATCTCGTACTTGACATTCTTATCAAATATATCCCTAATAGAACAAATGAAAGAAGAGATATTTTCAATCCAAACACGAAAAAATGATTTTAATAATCATTTATAGAACATGGTTGATATGATAAGGAATCATTAAACAATAGGGTTTTCTGAAGTCACGAGCGTAGCGGGTATTTAAAAGAAGGTCTATGTGTTTAATAATGCTTATCGATCGTGCTTTATACATAGTTTTATGCATTTTAACACAAAAATTGTGAAAAAAATCCATTAATTTTCGATAAAATATATGTCACTCTGTTCCATAACAGTAAAATTTCTATACTTCTTTATTCCGTACTCGTATAAATCAGGGACGTTGCATCCGTATTCGCAAAAATCTAGTGCGGATGTTTTGCGAATGTTTAACAAAAGTATACATTTTGACCAATTAAGAACGAAAATTTTGTTTGGTAACCAGCTCGAACAAAGCGAGAATATTACTTTTCACGAAATAAAGTATAATGGACTAGTTCAAATATCTGATTATTTAATATTTAATGAATTTGTTAAAAATTACTTCTATTGGTTATGATTTGAGTCTAGAAAAATCCACGTCCGCGCATGTGAAAAACTCCGGAAAAACCCTGATATAAATATATCGTTGTAATCTATTCATTCAATTAATTTTAATATTAAATATATTAAATTTATAACGTTTAAATGAAGTTTTTATCCAGGGATAGAAACAATTGATTTTCAGTGTCAGTTCGCAATAGTGCATCTGGAAAGCCTTCGCCCGTTAGACACATCTTCGATTTTGGAGTTTGTATTGGTTAGGATAAGGCACCCGAAGCTTATCCCAACAAAGGTGGTATAAATATATAAAATCGATCAATAGCTCTTTAATCAAATTTCTTTCTACATAAAATATTAAAGTCCCTTTAATTTTGTTTATTTTTATAATTGCTACCTCTCAACTCTCTCATCTAATCTCGGTTCCCGCCAGATCGTAACACTAGTCCAGGAAAAGGAAAAATCACAATTAAATTTAAAATTAATTCAAATATGCCAGTTTAACAGTTTTGGAATTTAGTTTAACTTCATTATCATTACTGAAATTACTGAGTTTGATGAAACCTTTTCAAAATACGAGTACACTTTAGATCTCTCCGGTACAAATTTAATATTAGGATAATAGTTTTCAGGAATTATTATTTTTCTTTTTCATACTGGATAATCCGAACAGAATTTTTAAATTTGACAAAAGTTTTTATAGCCCAAATAGTTTAAAGAATTCTTTAAAGCACTAGTGCTTTTTCTTTATTATTAAAGTGTGACCTCCGTGAAATAAATCCAACAAATTTATATTGTCGTCAGTTTCGATGTGTATGGCTTAATCGTATTTGTGAATTTACAACAAAATGGATTCTTTAAATTTAAATATAACGTTTTAAAAAAGATCCACATATCGGATTTGTCTTTCAATCAGAACATGACGGATTTTTTAAATTTAACGTAAAGACTAACATGATATTACCTATGTGCAAGTAAGAGAAACAATATATAGCTTTCTCCATCTTCCCATGGAATTAGAAAAGTAAAGAAAAACAGTGTGAGTGAGATAACAAATTTTAAATTTGATTTTAGGACAACAAATGTTCGTTTTTAATTTTTTTGTTAATTCATTTAAAAATGCATAAAATATTGTATAAGACACGGTCTATAAGCATTATTAAACACTCGGGCCATCTTTAAGGCACTCCCTATGCTCGTGGTTTAAAACAACTCTTGTGTGTAATAATGCCTTATCTTATCGACCTTGTTGTATAAATAAGTTTTAACGTCGTATAGTTCGATCCTGTCCGAAATTTGGAACCTGAATTTAATCTATCTAATGATTATTACTTCATTTTAAAAGTTTACGGTAAAATTTTGTTTTTAAAACTATTACGTTTTTGTTTCTAAATACACATTTGTATAGTGATTGTATTAGCTTTTACTATAAATATCTTATAAAATTTTGAATTTGAATGGTTTTTTTATTAATATAAAAAATGGCATTCGAAACATCTTTTCTGTTGATTAAAAAACATAAAACATCAATAATCATTAAGTATCTCATCAAAAGCAACGATACTAGCTTCAAAAATTATCATATAAAAATCCATTCATTGCTTTGTCAATCAAAAAAGCGGAAATTAGTTTTTATTAAGGCATTTGATTCTTATCAACTTAATTAATTTTGCATGCTATAATTTATTTTTAAACGATTGATCATTAGTAGACATTCTAAATTTAGATAGCTACTGATTAAATGAATGTGTGTGTATGTTTTTTCTGCAAACACAAACAATCAAGCTGTGAAAACATTGAAATTGGATTGCAAATGCCAAATATGTTATTAACGAAAGCGAATGTTTCTTTCACTCTTCATCAAATTGCCACAATCACCGATCTCCGTTCATCAGTATAATTAGGATCTGACTGGCAGAAAGAAGATGAGAGGTATTAAGTTGTATGGAGGAGAGTTATACAATCAGCGAAAGAAGAATAGAAGGTTAGACGGGGACTGGAGGAGGAGGATCAGCAGACAGAAAGAAATCAATTCTGTTAACCATTTCTGAGATGTTCTGTCATTTCAACCTCTTTCTTATATGATACATCTTATGATTCATGTAATTTTGCTATTGGTTTTACAATATTCTTTTTGATGGATTGGAAATTAGGGTTACCATTTTAGAACACATCTTTAGGACCACGGTAAATTGCCTTAAATTGTAAAAAAATGCGCGAAGTTTGTGACGAATAAGTTTTCTTTCTATAATTTTAGTTATTTAATGATTAATGCTAAAGAAAAATTAAAAACTTAAAACGTGTAGAATATTTATTTAAAAAATATCCAATTTAGGCCTTTCATCTCACCCTGCTTTGGGGTTGTTCTACCTTTTTCTTATTTTACTAAGATTTAGTACTGGTTTCAAAGTTAAACAATAACTTTTAATGACAAACGATATTTCTTCCGAAAAATCTGTAATTTGTATCAATGGCAAAACGTATAAAAAAATAATATATTGAAAAATACTAATATTTATACCGTAAATGTCTCAAATATAAACCATTTTTATATATAATTTTTAAAATAAAACATTATCACATTGGAAAATATTCATATTTTCTTAGTTGTGAAAAAAGTCATAATCTCAAAACAAATTTGACTCAATGTCAAAATTTTTACACAATTTTTGCTTTTAAACCGCATATTAGGTACATTTTTGGTACTAGTATTCCTTTTTGTTAAAGTCGTTTTTATAACACAAGTGCTTCAAAGAAATTTTTGGTTTATCTTTATTATTAAAGCGCCTGTAAAAATTTTTCATCAAACTGTTTAAATTTATAAAGAAGTCAATTTTGTTGAGTATGGTTCAACTGTAAAACAGATAATTGATTTAGAAGATTTAACGTAAGGTTTTAAATTAAATAAAACAAAAATACCTCATTGTGCGAATGAGAAACATCTATTTAATCACAATAGTTAGATGATATTTCCTGTGTGCAAGTACGAGTCGACACCGGCCTCATAGCGGATGGGGTAACGCATCCGGCTGCCTCCTCGGAGGCCATGGGTTCGATCCCTAGGCTGGTAGGATTAACTGGGTCTTTTTTCAAGTGGTCTAGGTGCTATTGATTGATATAATAAAACATCGAAAACAAATAGTTTGAAAAGTTTAAACCCGTTGGTTGAGGTTTAGACTCTCCATGTTCCTCACAGAAATTGAAAAGGCAAATTAAATAAGAGTCGACAATATATAGTTTTCTCTTTTACACCGAAGAACCAGTGAATGAAACTGAAAACAATGTGAGATAGAATTTTTAATTAGAAATTTTAAACTAGAATTTAATAAATCCATGATTATTTTTGTTTTAATTTATTTTAAAATGCATAAAATTTTGTATAAAGTACGGTCGATAAGTATTATTAAACACACTATCTTCTTTAAAATACTCGATTTGCTTATGGCTTTCAAACGCCCTGGTATTTAATAATCTTATCAACTAGGTCGATAAATAACTTTACTGTAGCATTTTATATATTGAAAAGAAGGTTCGTATTTTGTATTTATGTCTTTGTTAAAATAAGGCTTTCTGTACACGAATTTCTACGATTTAATTTGGCTCGATGACAAAATTTAGGAGAAACTTCTGACACAATATTTCTGACAATATTTTTAAAATCAGTTTTAATCATGGTAAATTGACCTTTTACTGGTAGAACATTCCGAATAAGTCATATGTAAGACGGCCTAGTCCGCGACAACGTGAAATTTTGAAATAAATATTGTACACATTTTTAGCTCTTAAATTTTTTATTTTTCTTTAGAATTGTTTTAGAATTGTTATTGAACAACTTCATATTGTGTGTTCTAATTTTAAAGTACATTTTACATTTAAAGAATAACATTTTAACACAGTCTTTTAAATTCACTTCTGAAGCGAGTGCCATTTGGTTTGCTAAAAACTTTGGTCCTGTTTTAAGAGATTTGCCATTATATGAATTAAAAATAGCATTAAGGCATTCCAATTTCGAGACAAAGCTTTGGCTGGGTATTTGGAGTCCTCCTTCAGACAACAATTGTGTCCAAGAATTGTCGTTATCATTATTGCAGTATTTTTTCTTTTATATCTGGGAATTTATATTACAGCTTTTGTATTATAAAAATCTAATCCGCCTGTTTCTAAATTACATAATTCATCGTTAGGAGTGTCAGGTTCTTCTGATGCCTCACTGAGGCAACTTAAAAATTTGGCTAAGATCACTGCATCAAATGCCAGAAATATCTATGACCGATTGAGAAATGTCCAATTCGGATAGCTCACTCTTATTTTCCTGAATCACTTAGATTTTTGAAGTTGATACATTTCAAAGATTTATATTATTAATCATTTAATGTTTAATTTTATTTTTTGAGTTAGTTTACCTTCTTTTTGTTGGATTTGTCTCTATATTCTGGGTATTGTGCCTTTCTTCAATAATATTCTTTTTAGGAAACATTTTTCTCTTTGGTTCATTCCAAAACTATTATAGTCTTTTGGTTTAAAATGTTTTAAA
>JXOV01015262.1:0-15055 GCA_001014945.1 Clogmia albipunctata
ACTGAATGTAAATAAAAACTCCTTTCGCTGGTAAAACTTCTGAGGACCCAGGCACCAAGACGCATGGATTGAATGCGTTCAAATTTTGGCAGGATAGCCAAATCAATTTGGGTCACATGATAGCTCAGTCAGATGNTAAGATGTAAATTAGCGAAACTCTTCCAGTATGTTCAATTGAACTGAATGTAAATAAAAACTCCTTTCGCTGGTAAAACTTCTGAGGACCCAGGCACCAAGACGCATGGATTGAATGCGTTCAAATTTTGGCAGGATAGCCAAATCAATTTGGGTCACATGATAGCTCAGTCAGATGTGAGCCTGAGACAGCCAAAATCCAGAAACACCTCCTATGCCATTTTGTCCATATAACCCATAATATCTGAATTATAACAGTTATAACACAAATTTTAAAGATAAATATAAATTTTTATTTCCAGAAACTTTTAAGAATTGCCCAAAACGTAGCACGTAAAGTAACATTACAACTTTACCAGTCTCATTTCCTTATCAAATTTGTAATTCGATTGTAAATCATTTTCAATATTTTTAAGCTGTTTTTATCAGTTTGCTTTCCAACACACTTAGAACGAGCATTTAATTTAACACATTTCAGCAAATGGAATCGAATAGAAACCAAAAGAAAAAAGAATCCCCCCCCCTATTTCTAATGGAAAGTTGAAATAAAAATAATAAAAAAGTTTTTAATACAAAAGTTATTAAATAAAAACAAAATCAAGATCTTAAAACCACCAATACTAAGAAAATCAGGTTAAATCTGTTTGTCATCTGTTGACATTCACAAAGAACCAAAATTAAACATTTACTTTTTTTTTATTAAAATTCCATTTCACTACACAATTCCTTCAAATTAACCACATCACATTACACTAATTATTAATACATGCGATCCAACAGATATTTTCTGTAGATTATTTTTATTAAATTACAACAAAATAAGGATTGAAATTTATAAATCTAACGGAATTCAATTATTATATACTTTTAACATAAATTTTATATTATTTTGATATAGAGGAAGTATAAAAAACTTAGGAAAAATTAGATCGGAGCTCCAATTTTTAAAGATAGAGTGAACCACCATCCAAATATCAATGTCAAAATTGCGGCTGGTCATCTTCCAAAATGCAAAGATTTTCCAAATTGCAATGTCAAATATTTAGAATGGAAAACTAAAAATTCAAATTCTAATAGGGCCTCCAAATTGCACTGCCGTGTTTGACAAAATGCGACAAGAGCGATTATACAAATTTAATAATTTCATACAACTAAATTGAATAGAATTTTTACTCTTTAAAGTATTTAAAAAAACGTTGAAAGTATCTTTTTTGAAAATTCTATTCAGATTTTTGGGTTTATAAAATTTTGGCGTTAATAGAAAACGCTCAATTTGTGTACGGCAAAGTGATACTTACTTCTTCTATACTAAATAAAACCAAAATGAGATTCAATCCTAAATTATTATACGTAATAAAACAAAAAATATATTCAAAATTTTAGAATTAAAATTGTTTTTGTTTTGCTACTTGTTTAGGTATTGCACAAAACGTAGTACGCAAATTTGTAGGTAATGGTTCTTTACCAGTCTCGTTCCATTACGCATAGCCTACTTTACTCAACTTTTCAACATGACTGGAAAAGAAATTCATTACGTAATTGTGCAAATTAATCTTATCAAATGGAAACAAAGTGCAATAATTTAATTTTAATAATTGGGATAAAATAAATGTCCTCTTTGATTTGTTTAAATACTAATTTACATTTGTTACATTAAATAATAATCAATTGAAAATATAAAATGCAATAAACTACTTAAATTTCGATATATTTTAAGTTTGCATTGTGTTATACGTGTATAGAAATAATTCTCTTAGAGAACATGTGGTGTGCTTCGTGTATAAAAGCAGCGAGAGTGCTAAGCAGATTAGTTTGAGAGTTTATTGCTCCCATAAAAGAGTCCATTTTGCGACATTAAATTTTCACGGTGTCATTGGATTTAGATAAGAAAGGGAAAGGTTCGCAGATAATTCAATTGACCTGCGTTACCTGCTCTATTTTTTATTTGAATTACCCAAGTTCTCAACTTTCAGCACATTTTCTGACTTTTGTGTAAGTCTCTTTGCTCGAAATTTGCTAAGCCATTTAACAAATTATCTCGAGAGGTCGTCTCGTCTTCAGAGGTTATTGAATTCTGTAGGAATGTCCTTAAAGTTGGGATTAGTGTTCAGATCCTAATTGATTATCAGTTACAAGGAAAACACTTTCTCACAAGTTCGACAAATAAATTACAAGCTTTCCTTATTTCGAGGAAGTGAAACTTTTTGGTTTTGATATTTTGCAAAAAAAAAATCAGAAGCTTGGAATTGTCTTCAGTAAAAAATACATTGTTTAGAATTTTTTGCTACTAATAATAATTTATAATATTTCTTGTATTCCCGCTTCGTAATGCGTTACTTTATCGCACCTTTTTTCTTAAATTTTTTATCTTCAATTAAATATAAAAATTGCTAATAGTTATTTGTGCTACAAGGGTGTAAAGTCAACTGTTTTTTAACGAGTGAATCGAGTGTGAAACATTCGAGCCGAAGGCGAGTGCAGGGCATAACGTTTTTTGCATTCCATTCAAGAGCACTGAAATTTTTACAATTTCACATTAAATTTCATTATATACAAGGAAAATTGAAAAATTGACATGTTTCACAAATGTTTCAAGTGAAATCTTAAATTGTAAAGGTACCGCTAACGGTTGGAATTCAAACTAATGTAGTTTGAATTGTAATTTTAAAACAGGAAACGTTAATTAATTTGAAACTTAATCATGGTTCTATAGCATAGCCGAGACCAATATTTTGTGTAGTTTAAGGGCAACAATGGCGACCAAATTTTGACTTTGAGATAAATTTGTTGGATAGTTTAAGAGATTTTTTTTTCACTAACCATATATCTAACAAAGTTCAATATTTCAAATATTTAACAAATAATTATGTAAATTTTAATATAAATAATCTTCACATAAATAAAATTTTAATAATATTTAAAAATCGGAAAAATATCAAGAAATAAAGGAGAAATACAGATCGGAGTGGCAGTTTTTACAGGTAAATTGCTGCCTGGGCCACACTTGCAAATGCAATGAAACAAGTTGAAATTGCAAATGGTCATTTTTGAAATTGCAATGAAAAAAGTTAAAAATCTTAAACTCATCTTTTACATTGAAATAAAAAAGGTGTATTTAAAATTTTGAGCTTTTTTTTCACTAGTTAAAAAAATTACAATCCATAATTGGTCTTATTGACAAAATTATGGTGCCGCAAATACTTTTGTGTTTCGTGTGTTTTGAACAGGATTGTAAAAATGTGTTACTCGGGTGTAAAAACCGTTTTATTATTATTAAAGTGGGATACAAATCAAATTTTACAAACAAGTGCTTGTGTGATTGAATAATGACTATTTACACAAAAGATATCACAATCCTTTCTGAAAAAATTAAAATTTTAGAAGTTTTGAAAAAATATTATTTAAGATTTTTAATTAAAAATACATAAAGTCTTGTATAAAATATAATCGATTAGCATGAATAAAAAATTTTTGAAAATATTCGTTATACTTTTGAATTTAAAAACCATAGTTTATCTAATTAGTTTTATAAATAATTATTATGTGCAAACATTTGCATTCATTTCCTGACTAGGATCCTTATTTTATCTGTCTAAAAACTGAACTTTCATCGTTCTTAAAAGAAAATTACTACTATTTCTTATGAATAATGAATTTTAAAATAAAAGTAGAAAACTTTAAAATAAAATAAATAAACTTTTCCCTGACGGCTGTTCTGACATTTGAGGCATTTGGGTGAGTGTGTCGAAATATTCCATTATTCGGGGTGGTGTGTGTAAAATATTTTGCAAAAAGGAGAGATTGAAAGAGGACGAATAAGTTTTGAGTTTTTAATAAAAACTTGCCAAACAGAAATGTCTGTCAGCCTTTCAGTTTAAGCTCGGCTCATATGCTAACGGATTTGGAGAATAGTTCTGCGAAAGTTTTCAGCAAATGATGAACAACTTCATTAAAACAAGCTCATTTCCGACTGCTTTCTCTCTCTCTCTCTCACCCTCTCTCCCTCTTGAGGTTTTCCCACTTTTGGGCAATACCTTAAGCATTTTATCGTGCTTTTCAAGTTAAAATTAATACTCAGTTTCGGAACGGGTGCTGAAATTTGTGCAATTAATCCCGGCGAAAAAGAGCTTATCTGAAAGTTTTCTTTTAATCATATTTTAATGTTGTGTTAGCTGCACTTTTAACATGATAATGCGCCCTCTTTTTGCACATCGCGATGGAGGGTACTAGTAAAAATATTAATAAATTGTTGCTGAATTTTATGCATTGAATGGAATGAAAGCGGGCCACTCAAGTCAACATTAATTCATAATAACATTTTATGGGATTACATATTCGTTAGAGGAGAATTATAATAAAATAGTTGAAGCTAATTAAAATTTAATAGCTTGTTTTAATAACAATAAAAGCACTACTATGAAATGAACTTTGAAAAGGATATAAAATAGGTTAGTTTTTATATTGGTATTTTTATATTTCAATAGTTTATATTAGTTATTGGTGGGTGGGCGTAGAACCTGATATAGGAATCATATAATAGTTATTTATACAAATAGGCACTTGCCTTATGACTACGTAGTTAAGGGGAATTCCAACCGTTAACAGTAACTTCACAAGTTAACATTTCACTTGAAACATTTGTGAAACATGTCAATGTTTTAATTTTCCTTGTAAATAATGAAATTTAATGTGAAATTGTAGAAATTTTAGTGCTCATGAGTGGAGTGCAAAAAACGTTATGTCCTGCTCGGGTGTAAAGTCCTGTTTTTTAACTCGGAAACGATGAAACACTCGCCTTCGTCTCAAATGTTTCACTCGTTAAAAAACAGTTGACTTTACACCCTTGTAGCACAAATAACTATTATGCATTTTTGTTGCTTAAAATTGATATTATGACATTCAAATTTGTTCTGTCAAAGTCGTTATTATAGCACAAGTGCTGTTATTATTAAAACGTGACCTCCGTGAAAAAAAATCCAACAAATTCATATGGTCGTCAATTTTGATGGGCGTGGCTTACCTGTGATTTGACAGTATTAAAGATTTTTTTTAACAACGCTTTGTGGCTATGAGTGCAAAATATTCAGAATTTTAAATTAAGAGCCGCTTTACCAACTTTTAAATAAAACAATTATTTTTTTATTTTTGTGTAATTTTATTAAAAACTGCAAATTTCGTATAAAACGCAGTCGATAAGCATTATTAAACATTCGGGTTTTCTTTAAGGCACTCGCTACGCTCGTCGCTTAAAACAACCCTTGTGTTTATTAATGACTTATCTTATCGATCTAGTTTAATAAATAACTATTATCAACAGTATTTTATACCAAATTTTATGCATTGTTTGCTCGTGCCTTCTGTAAGGCATTTGGTACGTTCGTATCTTATAACAATATAATATATTGAATACGAGAGAACATAATTTTATTTGATTAAATTCAAATAGGCCAGCTTAACTGTTTCGCAATTTTGTTAAAAATTATTTTCATTGCACCAATCACTGAATTTGGAGAAACATTATTGGTAATCGCTTTGGATTTCTTCGATACAAATTCTAATATTTGGGAATTAGTTTTCAATGATGTTTATGTTTCTATTTCATCAAGAAATCCTGATTTGCAACAAAATTTTTAAATATAAAAATTATAACTGTAACTATTCGTCAACGTTCGTCAATATTTAACAGAAAAACCTTCAGTATCAAAGTAACTTTTCATATAAATTGATGAATTTTGTTTGTTTTATAATAAAAAATGCACTATAAAAACGAATTTGACCGAAATTTGAGGGTCATAATATCAAATTTAAGCAACAAAATTGCATAAAATATTTGAATCAGATACACGAAAATGTTTCGACCATCAGCGTATATCGCCTAAGCTCTCCCTACCTACAACCATTTCTGATCCTATCTAACTTATTGCTCTCGATTTGGTAATTTCTTCTTTAAAAATTAATTTGAAATTTTTTTAGAAAGAAGTAGGCTTGGGGCTTTAATTTAATTTCTGAAGGTTCAGAGATCTTGGTAATGAAATCTGTCCAAGCAATGATATAATTTCAAATGCATAAGGATCTGGAATTAAAATTTTAAAATCAAATTTAAGAAAATCTAGCTTGTTTATCGGAGTTCAATATATTTAATCAAAAAATGCTATTAAAGATTTTACTTCATACGTGTCTGTTCATTAATCGGTTATTAAATACCCAAACCACTGGCTAATTAATTTTCATACTATTATTAATAATTGTTTCGATGTAATTAACGTGTAAATATGTTGATAAATGTAATTTTAATGTTGGTTTTTATTTCATTACTTGCTCTTTGAAGATAAAAGCACAAAATAATGGATTTATCAAAGCATGAATGTATGCAATTATTTAATGAAAAATACAAGTCCATTTCATCAAAAAGTTTTTATTAAAAATTTTTTAAGAAAATTGCAAGCTTGGTTTTTATATGATTCAAGGGTAAGCCGGTATTTCAAAATATTTGTTAATAAATAAATTTAAATTTAAATTTAAATTATACGATTTAGACAAATCCAATTATATTTGTAGTTATAATATGTTTAGAATGATTAATATGAGCTCTTAGCTTTGAATAGAGTTTTTAAATGAGAGGTTTTCTTTTTGATATTGAAAAATTTGTGCGTCTGCAAGTGTATTCGTGTTGGGTATTTGACTGAAATTTTGTTTTCACACTTTTTTTACAAGGAAATAAATATTTATTGATTTGTTTGAATACCGGATATTTAAAGTCATAATAAAATATATAGAAATCCAAACCACTAAAACTACTAGGGCGTTCATGGCTTGTAGAAGATTGGCAGGAAGAAAATGAGGGACTTCTCCACACATCCTACAGTAGATATATATGGCCATGATCAGATCCATCATTATTTACGGGGCCCTAATGTGGGAGCACAGAACAGGCACAAAGACTTCCAAACAACTTTTAAGTAAGATTCTAAAACAAGCAGGATCTTGCATCACTGGCTCGCTGAGAACGTGTCCAGGAACAAAAATATCAACATCTTGATAGACAGCTCTTAATTCCCTCAAAGGCTTTATTGTTAATTGTAACATAATAATAATCACGGCATGAAAAATGTACTATAGAAATGAAAAGATATAACTTCATTCACAAATACATCTTATCATTCGACTTCTTCTTCTTATTCTAGTCTGAAGAATGAAACATCAAAATGTTTCATTAAATGTTATGTTTCTATTTTTTAAAACTACAAAAAGCCCCAAAATTATGTTTCAATGTTTCCCATATAAATAATTAATTAGTTTTTGTTCTACTTTACAAATGAAAATTGGAAAAAATAACTATTATATTTCAAGAAATATAATTTATTTTCTTCACTGCCTTAGAGCGCCATATTTCTAAATCCGGCCCTGCCCTTAACACACTAGGACTATACAATAAAATCATCATCAGATGGACATAACGGAGTCCGAGGTAACGGAATAGGAGATAAATTGGCCAAACAAGGCGCAAAAAACTCCTTTTGAGGGACCAGAACCAGGAATAGGAATAGCCCACTCATTCCTGAAACTTCAACTCAAAACCAAAGTAATAGAAGACACCAACAAACACTGGAATATTATACCAAAACTCTGACAATGCAAAATACTTCTTAGAATGCATGCCAAAAAAGACAAGCATTTTGTCGAAATAATAATAAATAATCTAAACCTATATGTAAACGCATGACTTCATACAGGACACAACACCATGAATGGATACCTACACAAACTAGGACTCCACTAAGACGGCGGTGTATACAGTTTCTGCAACCAAGACACTGAAACATTGGAGCATTTACTCATGGACTGCATGGCGATGGCATCCAGGAGACCTAGAGAAAGAAGCGCTGACTTTGTTGAAACAAAGTCAGCTGTTCTTTTTTGTATGAATTTAGCGAGCTGTGCTTCTAGCTGGCGCATGTTAAGTGCTACCTAAGAAACCATCTTTTAATAATGAACAAATAGCGAATATCGAAATACCGATTGCGCTTTATAACAGCAATTGGACTTGAGGATGTAATTTACACCAATGATTGATGATCACCAGGGAGTACGGTCATGATGAAACATCACCCTATTCACAACAACAACCTAATGAAACTATTTATTTGAAAATTCTATATTTTTAGAACTAAACCATGTAATATGTTTTTTTACTTTTTAGAAAAGTAAACATTCTAAAAAGTAAAAAACTGATAGTAATAATTTTTGATAAAGTTAACAAATGTAATATTATGATAAAATCAAATAAAAAATAAATGAACTATCAACCCATCCTCGAGCTTTCCTTTGGCAACGTGAAAAGAAATTATTGTCATGACGACGAGACTTCAAAACAAACCGTCCAAACAAAACAATTCAGTCTCCTCTAAAGTTCTGTAATTTTTTGTGTCTGTCCAAGATGAATTTTGGCAAGGCGATGGACGACAAGACGAGTGCCAAAATAGACAATTTGTACGCGGGATTCTTCGATAATTCAACGAAGGTGTACGATTTCGACGAGCATGAGGTGATGTCGCCGATGCTGACTGCTTCTGTGTTGCGAACCAGTAACCTGGGAAAAATGGGAACCCCTTCTTTGATGTCTCGGATGGGGATGGGAACGGCTTCGACGATGGGCACCAAAGCGAGACCGTCGACAGCTGTTCGAGGCATCGGCTACACCTCGGACAGTTCCCGTAATTTCGAATTAACCGGGAATCAATCGAAAAAGGCGACGATTTTCGACTCGAAAAAGGAGCAATCGGCTGAAGAGAAGTACAAAAGTCTGGAGAAGAAGATTCAAGACATTTTGGAGCAGTCCATATTAATGAGCATGACTCCGGCTCACGCTGGTGGCACCTCCTTCCACGAAGGCTTCATGGCGACAGGTCAGTACACGTTTTCGCTAAACTAAATAATAAATTGCAGGAAATTTGTCAGCAACAATTGAAATTCTGTCCAGGGAGAGGAGTTATTAAGACTTTCTTTGTGAAATTAAATTTCTCTCAGAGTAGGGATAAAATATTAAATTATGAAAAGGGAATTTAATTAAAAAGATTTTTAAAGGGAAGATGAAAAATTGTAATAAATTCATAATCATTTAAGTTACTTTCTTTGAAAAATTAAGTTATGTTCGAAATCATGAACTATAAAAGATTATAATTGCATAAAATTGAAAATATGATACTTATATGAAAGTAGTATTTAAAGCATAAGTACATTCAAGAATTCCTTAAATAAATATATTATGTTCATTCAGAAATTTAAGGCCCTTGATTAAATCACCCCACCCTTTTATTAAACAAATATTCATTTGTATCTTCTTTTGAATATAATAGATATCTCTTAAACCACAACTAGCAATTTTCTTATTGGTCTGAACAGCATAAAACCACATCCAATTTAATCTACAATGCTATATCACCACAATCTATAAATTATACCTAATGAATTAATATTATTTTCAACCAAATATATCAAGGTTAGCCAAAGTGTCAATTTTAACTAAGTAATTAATATTTAGTTGAAATAAAGGCAACACGCAAAAATATTAATAAAATGGGGTGGATTGACTGAATCCGTTTACAACAGGTCAAGGCTGCTATTATTTGACTAATTTTACACTGAAAACAAACAGTCAAGGAAATTCTAAACCCGTTGGTTAAGGTTCAGACTCCCCATGCTCTTAACAGGAATTAAAAATGAATGTTTTAATGAATTAGGAAACCGAAAATAAGGGAGAGCTGATATACTTGTCATTTTAGTAATTCTTAGCTTTATCATTTTCACTTAAAGTATATAGTTATAGGTATAGGTTATTACAGTTAGCGGATCATTGACGGTCAAGATTCAACTTAATACTTTTTAGTAGAATAATAGATAATCGAACTAATTAAAATTTTAGGATATAAATTACATTTCTTGTGACAGTCTTAAAATTTAAAAGTGAAATTGTTAATGAACTCTCTGACCTTAACTTAATAGTCTCTTATCAAAGAGATTAATATAATTAACTTAAATGCAGCAACTATTTTGGAAACAAACAACTTTATATACAATAGTGAACATTTTGTAAAACTGGACAAATCTTTACATTCATTCCCTCCAGAGCGTCCAGAGTAACCAGCTATAAGAACTCCATTAGACAACAGATCTATGCCCTTCTTGTTAAAAACTTTGTTCATAAATCTTTGCTGACGAATCTCTCGTCAAAAGTCTTTTAGTAAAATTATTAAATTTTTTAAATTTAATAAAATAATATGTGTTTGGAAAAACCGGTGTTTTTAATTAAATTCGCTCCCAAACCCAAATTTATATATTATTTTTTATTCTAAATATAGTTATAAAACATACTTTATTATATTTTTTTAAAAGCCTAATTTAAACAAAAATGATACAATTCGGTCACCATTATCATGTAGAAGTATTAAAAATGAAACATATCCTCTTCTAAAATCTACCCGATATGCATAAAAAATCGGCAAAGCTGTTTCGGAGGATAATTGTACTAAACATTATGACAGAAGAATTTTACTTGTAAGATGTTTTCATAAAAAATAAAACAGTATAATTACATTTTCAGGACCTTCTACTATGAAGCCCGATTTAAGGGGTGCATTGAACAAAGCGAAAGAAGCGTCATCCTTGGACCGGAAGTTGCTGCAGCTTCGTGACCAGAGCAACGGCAATTATGTCCACAACTTTGACCTCACTTTCTCCGTGCTGTTCAACCTGGCCAATTTATATGCTCTGAACGACATGCACGTGGAAGCACTAAACACCTACAACCTGATCACGAAGAACAAGATGTTTTCGAACTCAAATCGACTAAAGATCAACATGGGGAATATTTACGTGAAACTGGGAATGTTTCCCAAGGCAATCAAGATGTATCGCATGGCCCTGGACCAGGTGCCCATCAATCAGAAGGAGTTACGTCTCAGAGTCACCCACAACATTGGGATTTTGTTTGTGAGGATGGGACAGTACTCTGACGCTGCAGCCAGCTTTGAGTTCATCATGTCCGAAAGAGGAGGCGATGCCAGGGCGGGAATGCACCTCATCCTTTGTTATTACGCGCTGGGCGACGTCGAGAAGATGAAACGCGCTTTCCAGATGCTCCTTGACGTGGAAACAGATGTCGACGAGGACGAGAAGCTCAATGCCATTTCGGTAAGAATGCAGTTTAATTTTGTTATTAAATGAATAGAGGACAGTTTCATTTATTAAAAGGAAAGAGTATTCTTCGAGGTAAGAGGTAATAAAAAATATTAAAATTGCTGGGAGAGAAGGTCAGGCTTTCTGCAGTGCAATATATTTATATTATCTTTATTATATAAGATAATAAATTTCAATGAAGGTGAATAGTTCTGACCATTTTTTAACATTAAAAATATTCATCAAAATTTAAAAAAAAATTAAGACATAAATAGCAAGTTATGGGAAATGCACAAAAATATGGCTATTGCTTAAGATATAAGCTATAAAATAAATTTATAATAAATTCTTCGTGGACAGTAAAAAAAATTTGAGATTGTACTTTTTATTTTAATCTTGGAACTGTTTTAGCTCGGTCGAGTTTACATCAAATTCATAATAAATTGACACCATACTTGCTAAATAAAACAAAACAGCGCGAGTTAATGGTGTAAACGCACCGACTAATTCTTGATATTAGTGAAACCGAGCCGAAGGCAAGTGTTTCATCATTTCCGAGTTAAAAAACAGGACCCGAGCGGGACGTTTTTTGCACTTCACTAATGAGCACTGAAATTTTTACATTTTCACAATAAATTTTAACTTGTAAAGTTACCGGTTGGAATTCCTCTTAATTACTTGGTCATAAGGCAAATGCCTATTTTATTGTGACATGGAACATTTGTTTGCTTTAGTTTATGTAAAATAAATTTCCATTTAAAGCAATATAAGGCTATTACTATAGTTTACTTATATTATAATAAAGCAAATTTATCTGTGATATCTACGTAATGTGCCAAAAATCGAACAAAAACAGCCAAATTAATGCAGATGGCTGTTGAAACAGTAAATTTTAAAACAGGAAACGTGAAATAATTTGAAACATAATTACGGTCCTATGGCATAGCCGAGACCAATATTTTGTGTAGTTTAAGGACAACAATGGCGACCAAATTTTGACATTGAGACATATTTATTAAATAGTTTATGACATTTTTTTACTAGTGAAATAAAAATTCAAAATTTTCACTAAGTGCCATAAAGTCCAACATTACGAAACTCAAATGGATATCGAAAAGCATATGTTTGGATACGGGAGCTCAGAAATAAATTTGAAATTTGAAATTAATCAAAAACAAATGTTATTTTTTTTTTAAAAGCGTAAAGTCTTGTAAAATCCCAGTTGATAAACATTATTAAACACATGACTCTAGTGTTTAATAATGCCTTATTTTACGGACCTAGTTGTATAAATAACTATTTTATATAAGAAGTCTTTTAATATTATTAGTTCATTGTTATCCATTTTTATGAAATACTGTATTCATATAAATAAATTTTTGTATTTATTCTGAAATTAGTGTTTATTATCAGAAACATTTGGTTTTTGTTTCTAAAAATTACTCTCATCAATTTTTATTTCATGTCCCTATCTAGGATATTAAAATTAAACAAAGAATAGTTTTGCATCATATCTTAAAACGGAATTAATCTCTGATGTCTCCTTTAGTCGAACATCACCCAGGAGTACATATTCGAGGCGATAAAGTCGGACGAGCTGAGCCAGTTCGAGACGAAGCAGCAGCAGTTCACGAGGAAGGCGATTCTGATGACTGCGAATCTGATTTCGGCGGTGATAGACGAGAGCTTCGACGAGGGCTACAACTGGTGCGTGGAGACGATAAAGAACTCCAAGCATCAGTCCTTGGCCTCGGAGCTGGACTTGAACCGGGCCATAATGTTCCTGAAACAAGACGATCCGATGCAGGCGATTGAATCGCTGCAATATTTCGAGAAACGGGAGACAAATGTGGCGATAAACGCCTCCATTAATCTGTCCTTTATCTATCTGATGATGAACAACATCCCGATGGCCGCAAAATATGCGGAATCCATGCGAAAACTCGACTCTTACAATCCGGCAACGCTGATCAATAACGGCGTTTGCGAAATGATACGTGGCGAAATGGAGACGGCCAAAGCGATGTTCGAGGCGGCGCTGGACATCGATTCCACGTCCTACGAGGCGCTCTACAATTTGGGACTAATCTGGAAACGGATGAACGAGTTCGAAACGGCTCTGTCATACTTCCGCAAGCTCAACATGAACGCCATCCATGAGACTCATCCGCAGGTCATTAATATCGATTCCATTTATTTATTGCACAAATACCACCCGACACAATTCAGCCCCAAAAAGATCAATGGACACGCTTTTAAAGCCCATTTAGTTGAATAAACTAGGGTTTATTGTCCACACTTTGTGTAGGTTGAAGAAGAATTCAATGGATGTTTAGGAAATGAATTTGAATCAGAAATAGAGAAACGGGCCAAATTTTTTCTGCCCGGATAACGGATATTTCTGAAAATCCAAATAACTGAATAATTTATGGGTTTTTAGTCATACTGAAATACTTTTCATAAATCAAACTGATTTGAATGTGTTCCCATTATTGTAATGTTTGAATAATTTGTGATTAAATGATTTGTTCTAATAGTTTTCTTCAAATTTCCTTTTAACATAATTTTTTGATTAACTAAAAAAACTGAAATAACACATTTAATTTTTGAGAATATTTACACACTTGAGCCAAATTTTAAAGAATCGTCAGTAAATCCATCTTATTTCGAATAGAATTCTTGCAATCGGTAACTATAATGACTTTTTTCGTATATTTAGTCCAATTTAAAAAAATTGTTTTGACAAATATTATTTTGGATCACTACACTCAATTCTAATATTCTGACTGTCAAAACCAAAGGAAAAATCCTAAATAAAGTGGCTTTGAATTTCTGGTTCAAGATAAATTCTGTTGAAAAGTAGACATGAATTAAGAATTTACATATCATTTTACATTTTTATTGTAATTAGCAAAATATTTATTAGTTGAATTGCAAAAGGGTTATTGTTAGTCATATGGATTTTTATTAGTAGTAAAATTTTTGCACTCCTACGTCGTGCAAATAAACTATTACTCATAATGAAAAAAGCTTTCAACATAAAAAAAACTATTTTATAGCGTTTCTATTTAATAAATAAGTTTGAAAATAATTAGAGGTGGTTAAACAAATTATACATTTATATACAGAAATGAATATACGCTCTCAGTTAAGGCTATAACCGCAGTCGTTTAAAGTTGATATCTCTGAAAAGAAACAGGACTTTCATTTTTACACACGGAGTTTATTTCTAAATAGTTTACCACTTTATGTGAAAGCGGCTTTGAAAAAATTTAAGCAATTTTCCGAAATTGTGAAAAACTTATTACTTCACTACCCACAGTTAAGCGTAATAACCGACATAAACCCTCTTTTCTACATTATGGCACATTTTTAAGTAATTTGTTGATAAAGGAAATTAGACAATCCGAAATATATTCGGAATTTTGAAAAAGAGGAATTCAAAGCGCAGCTCACATGAGAGGAAGAGTAAAGAATTCATATTAAAATCTTCTCCTTTTAGCGCAGAAAAAATTCGATTTGATTTCGCTCCTCCGAAATTTTTGCGCACAATTATTAAACTAAAATATTAAGAAATACTCGGTTTCTTTCAAAATTTAATTCAATGAAATTGTTGCTGTTTATACATTAATGATTTATTTATTTTTATTTTGNTTAAAATCTTCTCCTTTTAGCGCAGAAAAAATTCGATTTGATTTCGCTCCTCCGAAATTTTTGCGCACAATTATTAAACTAAAATATTAAG
>JXOV01015264.1:0-15233 GCA_001014945.1 Clogmia albipunctata
GTGACAAGAGAATTTTATATATAAGATATAGTTGGTGTAAATACTCATATTTAAAAAAACGCCATATCCAATTTACATTTGTTTAACATTTGATTAATTTTTAAAGACAAATTGAAAAAAATATATTATTATTTATATTTATTCAAAATATGACGTAATGATGTTTAGTTTATTATGGTTTGAGCATTAATTTGTAATATTTTATTATGCGACGATGTGATTTGATAGCTGATTCATTCATATAACGAAACATAAATTGCCATAAAATCATATTTCGTCCGTATCCGGAATACATAAAGTAATTAAATTAGCTTTAAAATTGCATTGTGGCGTTGTCGTTACCCGCATAAAATTAAATCAGCCCTTTTATGCCGTAATGAACAGTCGGAAGAGGGTCAGGAATAGAATACAGTCCTTTGCACAGTTACTATTCTGTTTATTAAGTTTATTCTCTGAAAAGTTATAAATTCAAATATTTACAAAATAGAGCGCGGAAAAGTGATTTAATTTGTAGTGCTAAAAATACCATTTCATCTTTCTCTCAACCACATACCCCTTTGACAGGTTAATGGCTTGCAGCACACTTGTCCAGGTGTAATTAAGAGTAATTGCCTTTATTATAACCATTTTTCAAAGTTTAGCCTGGTTCGTGTAGCGATTAAGTTACAACTTTCGCATATCAGAAATTAAATTCATGTAAATAGCATAAATTAGTCATTTCCATGTATTTCTTGGTGGTCGTGTCTGCGGGACATTCGTTATTCGCCTTTGTCAAACTTGTACAAAGAACTATCCTCTTCTTTATATACATCCCAAGGTGCTTTCCAAGTTGATAGTTGTCAACAAAAAGTTACCATTATCTCATGCTGCGTAAAGTAAACAATATAATTGTTCCTAGTCGGCCATGTCACTCGACACAAGATCATGTCTCATTATTCATACTTTACCTGACGCCTGCCTTTTAAAATTGTTCGTTACGCCGGAATCTTATCTAAAATTAAATCAGTTAAAGCTACTTGGGAAACGACATAGGTGTCAAATTGAACCATTAAATATGCATACCTCAAATTAGACCACCAATCAAAGTTTCAACACACAGAGTCCACCACCTCCTTCCTCTTTTTTACTTTAAAGGGAATAAGATAAAAGAATGTGAGCGATTACCTCTCCTTCTTTTGATTCCATCAACTGATATGACAGGTTTAAGCCAAGTGCATATATAGAATAAAGGAGAATAGCAGGTATTATCCGCAATTTTTATTGTGTAGTAAAAAGTATAAGCTTTAATAACTTTAATTTATCCTAAGTAACAACGCATATCTGCTGTCTTGATATTTTTAAATGATTTTTAGGCATTTAGGTTACTTGAAACTTAAAATGATAACCAAAAATTTCCAGAGAGGGCTTTTTTAAAATCAGAAAATAATTTCACAAAAATGAAGCTAAAAAGTAATTTGTAATCATAAATAATTATGTACAATTTTGTTTTGCCACATGTTTTAAAATGTATTCAGGCCTTAAATATCATCAATTTTGAAATAAAGTTCTTTCCTTATGGTTTAAATATCCTGATAAATGTAAACATCATCCTAGATAAAGAGTTGGTTTATTATTTATGTCATAAATTATGATTTTTAATGAATGCTAGGATCCCTTACATATACGACCCAGAACAGTGAAGTATTTGAATATTTTCTTACAATCTAAAATATTTTTTATCATTTATATGAAAATAATATTTTGTTTACCATAGACACCGAAACTGTTTAAATATGTTACGTTCATTTTCATATTAAGCTTAACCAAAAACATAAAAATTAGGTATAAAAACAAAAACAGCTTTTAAATTTGTTTTTGCAAATCTGTGAACTTTAGATACAACAAAATTACAAGTTAGAGTCATTAAAATGGATTTAATATTTTTAATAATTATCGCTCATTTTTACTCAATTACATATATTTTAAAATAACTAAATTTACTTTATAAAATTTATATTAGTCAACTAATTATGAGAAAAAATATACAAAGAAAATTTACGTAAAAAATAAATAATAAAAATTAATATTCTTTCTTGAGGATGCAATATGCAGATACAGGGAGCCCAATTCGTAAGAGTTATTATGCCATTAGATTGATATAATAGCTTTGGAATAGGCAAACAGGCTCGTAATTCAATGTGATCGTAATTTAATACAAAAACCTTGATTCTATTTTTATTAGGGTTAATAAATAAATTACCGCAGGATTCGGCTCTGGCCTCTAATTTGGTCTGATTTGTAACTCCATTGGCATGGATGGCTTCCGGAAGCTAGACATAATAATAAAATAGTTGCAAATAGAGAAATACACTGAATCGAGTCGAGGAGTAGAGGAAAATGGAAAAATGGTAAAGCGTAAAAATTCACTGTCTGGAGCTCATGAATGGGAAATCAATTGAAGGCAGGTGAAGCAGCAACGGCAAATGAATAATAATTTTTATTGGACCTAATTTATGGGCCACCCTATAATTTTTCCAACACCATAAAACGGGCGACATGCAACCAGAAAGCAATAAAATTGGCACGCACATCGCAATTGCTTCAGTTTATTTTTTGTTTTTTTTTACTTTACTTTATTTTCTTCTTCTTCGTCTTTTGCTTTTGATGCCCTCCTCCTCCACTCACATGCATCGATTGTGGCCTGCTGCTGATGGTGGCTCTGAGCTTTGTGGTGTTGGTGGTTGGTAAAGGCACGAGCTCTGCTTTTGCTGCCATCAGAATACATGGATTGAAACACCAACAATCCAATGACGACGACGAGGACGACGTCAGACCACAAGTCGAGCCGACCTATGCAAGGTGAATTATGCGAATTCGGTGCGATTAAAACGAGAAAGTTTGCTCTTTGAAATATGCTAATTTCCCGCGCTTGCACACACACATCGGCAGGAGTTGGACAGAAAGGGGAGGGAGAACTTCGCGGGGAGCTTTCCACCACCCTGTGAATTTAATTAATTCATGATTTTCGAAATTAATTTCTTTCTTCTTTACAACCAACTACACCTCCCTTCTGATAAAGTTTCACGTTCAACAGAATCGAACTCTTTGATGAGGTCGTTCAGGCAGAAACGGCATTGCGCAGAAGTGAAACTCTCCCCTTCGACTGGAAGTGTCTTATTCCTACCACTTTAACCAGCGAGCCCTATAATTTTAGCTCACCCTTAGTCAAAAATTCAGTATTTTTTCTGACAGACGACGGGATACAGTGTTGTTGAAATTGGATGGTCTCGATCTCCAAAAGTCCGATAAAAGTTCCGAACAGACTGTCGTAGGATTAAAAAGTTTCGTTGGTGGATGTGTTTAAACTAAACCCGACTTCATTTTGGTGCTGTGTATATGTGTGTGGTCTGTCCTTTGTGAACGAAAGCGAAATATAAAATTAAATTATTACTTGGTGGAAAGCTTTTGAGGATTTACACGAATAAAAGTGAGTTGAGGCAACAGCAAAGCTCTTTGAACGAGTGTGAGTGTTCTTTAGTGCTCGAGTGTAGATTATTTGACCCAAACCTCTAGCCATCATGTTCGTCGTAATTGGGCAAGGGGAGATTAGGGTGAGGAAGGATGGGAAGTTCGTGACATACTTCACTTTTTGCCCGGCTTTCAGCCATCACCGAAAAAATGATTAATCAAAATTATCTTTTAATTTACGAACATAAAAGCTCCTTTTTGCTGAAACAACAACTGACTGACTGACTGACTAGCCTGGCCTTGTCTGGCTGGTGGTGGTCCCCCTAAACTGAAGAGATATACACAAAAAGACGGAGGGAAAAAATCATCGCGTCACGTTCCCTCGCCACACCACTCTCTGGTTAATGTTCGCACAAATTGTTTCTAATTTATTTTTGATTTGAAAAAATTAATTCGTCTCAAGTGGTGATAACACACAACCCCGCACACAAACACTTACAAAGTGATTCTGATAGTAGACGAGGACAGGGGTGGAGTTCTCTGTAAATGGACTTGTTACTATGATTAATCTATAGACTGGATAGGAAAAAATACTGACTTTGTTCCGGATTACTGGTGATAGCGAACGAAAAGTGTGGGATATGAAATGAAGAACGACAAAGGGGGGTCAAACGGAAGAGACACCACCAAGATGATGTCCTTAGGGTGGCGTTATCCTGTTGTGTCTATGCATCAGTTGGCCTCTTTCCTGACCCGAATAATAACGACAAAAAGTGTCTCTGGTCATAATTATTGTGCTCAGTTATTATACAGTATAAAGCTGGCTGTTTTTGACATTTTGAATTGGCCCCAGTTTTGTTGTTCCACGTTTTGGCATTCAGTCCATAAAATGGCAACTTTTACCCATATTTTTATATACATACATTTATTCCGGAAAATATATTCAAGTATATATTTCAAACGTTTGCCAGTTTTTGATGATTCCTGCTTCTCTTTGGGGTCGACTTTTCTGTATATTAATATTTTTATTGGTCACCCGATAACTGTCCAACAGCCTGCCAACGACACAACGAGATGTCGGCCGACCATATGGCCATCGTGTTGCATTTAACCTTACCCAAGCCCTGTGTTAGTCACAGACAATCCGACTGTGTAATTTATTTTTATTCTGTCAATTATAGGGAAATGTACATATAATCACAATAAAAGCAAGTGTATGCGTGACATGGTGGGAAAGTGGGATAAGAAGAAAATTATTATTTTCCAAATAACACTGAAAGCGAGAATAATAAATAAACAGAACAAGGCAAGGAGCACATATTGGGCAATGGTGATAGGGGGTGTAATGCAAAGGAAAGTTTAAAGCAAAATAAAAAGTTATTTGGTGGAACCATTCACTCCCAAACGCCTTATTCTCTTTGCCAGATTGGTTGGGGGCCCTCGCCGCTTCTGGTTGAGGGCTTGTGGTGTTTGCCCAGCGGACGATGTCGTCTCTCTGTGTTAGATGTGCGTGCGAATAAAAGTGGAGAGCTTGTCGAGACAAAATTTATTTACTCGGGTATTTGTTGAAATGAAAAAAGAGGTTTTCCGGCCTGCTCAAGAGTCGTCATCACATCCTGGCGGCTCTGAGCATGTGGAAAGTTTACCGATTTGGTGTTTTATTTATGTAGCCACTTTGAGTGTAGGTATGAGGCGTGTGGCTCAAATTAGGTTCACAAATATATGGCTCAGGAGCACACAATTCCGTCATCCACTCACTCCATTCCAGTCCCTCACTCCACAAGGCAGTGCGGATTGTGTAGCTTACGTAAGGTGGATAAATTTAAAAGCTCCTTTGCTCCCTCTGCTACATCACACAGGGCTTATGTAATGGGATAGGTTTCGATTTCGTTGGCTCGACAATTCCAGACGAGCCCTGCTTTATTTGTTCCTCTTCCACTAGTGCTACTGCTGTTGACACAAACACCGGAAAATGTAAACATGTCTATTTTTGTCCCTCTCGCCAAACTAAAGCAATGTGTCAATATAGATCCCTCTTCCAGCATCGCTGCCATCCTTCAAAGTAAACACACAACCTTAAAGTTGTCCCCGCCGAAACTGGAAAAAGTTACTCCTAAATCGAATTACGTTTTTATAATGTCCAATTAAATTGAGCCCTAAAAGTCCCCCGAAATACCAAAAAGATCCCCCCAAAAGCTCTCCAAGTGAGCTCAACCGAATACTCGACGTCACTTTATTTATGAGGCAGTCCGTTTCTTTGAATTTAGAGAGTCTCACAAAATAAATTGGAGCAAATTTAATTCTACGCGAAAATATGAAAATTTTGTATAACAAAAATAAATTAAACGCGCGGGCAAAAAGAGGATACTATACTATTTATATATATTATAATGCAAATATCTATAAGAGTGACTTTTCGCCAACCCGCCGGGAACAGGGGGCATTATCTTAATTTATTCATTCTTTTTTCAACATCTCTCTCCACGACCTAGGCGCCCTTTCTTGTGTGTACTCCTGTAAAAAGGACCGCGACATCCGTATTCTTTCTGCACTTCCTTTCCGTTATTTGCCATTACTTGTGTGCCCGTTTTTAAATTATACTTTACACTCTCTTTCTGTCCCTGTGTTTGATTGCGTATACCTAGCTTTTATAATGGCTCTCGACTGGGACGAGACTTGTAATTGCGAACGGATTTGCAACCGCAAAATTATCATCGTCGTCGTTCCGATTTTGCGGCCTCAAGTACATGAAATAGAAATTAAATTTGTCACTCCTCTTTACGTCCCCTTATTATCGTTATTGTGATCGCACTCTGAGCCAAATGGGCTGCGAGAATACGGAACCAAGGCGACTTTGTGGGTGGCTGGCGGGAGTACGCCTGGAATGATGGTGGCAGAAATGAGCCACAAAAGTGATTGTAAATGCGAAAATAATCCGGTAAAGAAATGAAATTATGCAATAAAAACGACTTAACCGGAGAGCAAAAGAGATGGCCAACAAGAAAACCGGACGACCATTAGATCTTAAGTGTGTCTCGTGCGGTAAGCCCGACGGCTTAATGCGGGCATTGTCATTCAAATTGGATGGAATGAATTAGACTTTCATGGAAATGATTGGATTAAATGGTGTGGGATGGGGCAGTAACATCTTTGATATTTCCCGTCGATTCACAGCATCCATTCTATTGAAGTTGGTATCACCGGATTATCTTTTGGGCCGGTTTTTGGTCCGGCAAAGTCCACCCAATAAAAGGCCATTCCCATTTGTAAGAATTCCTTTAGTGATACAAATCGGAATATTATACATACAAGGACCGAGACTAAAATATTAGTTCTATGAATTTGTATCTCGTAAAGACACGAATATAACTTCCATTTATTAATTTTGCCATTTTGTAAACTGTAGTTTTATGACAGCTTTGTATCCATAAATTAACTGGCTGGAAATTAGGAAGATTCGTCTCTTCTAAAACATAAATTTAAGATGCACTTATTCTTTGTGTAAAGCTGTTTTTAGATATTTTCAAAAATGTTCTTCATTGATAGGCACTCACAAAGTAAAATCTAATTACAGCAATTTTTCCTTTCAATTCCTGTGAGGAACGTAGTCTCAATCTCAACCAACGGGTTTTGACTTTTCAATTACTATTTGTTTTTAGATATTATTAATTAATTAATAGCACCTATTCTAGTTGTAAGCTGCTCCAGTCAATCCGTCCATTTTACATCTATTTTGGAAACATTAATTAAGAATTAACTGGAAGTATTTTTCGGCAATGTTATTGATATATGGTACAATGAAAACTATTTCTCGCCTGAAAAAAAAACTGCCCAGGACTCGATCACAAGCCTCTGAAAAGGCAGGCATTTCAACTATTACGGAAATTTAAAATATAGAGAGACATGTTACATTTTTATATTATATTTGGAATTTACATTAAATTTTTTTTATAAAACTTGTTAAATAAAATTAGCACTTGAATCATCACATAAATAAGAAAATTCAGTCAAAACTGGGGTTTAATTATGATATGCGACAATAAAAAATAGCCATAACAAAGTGTATTCATTTTAGTTGTATACAATTGATATTATAAAATTTGTTATGTCAAAGACGTTTTTATAGCACAAGTGTTTTAAAGTAGTCTTTTATTAGTTCTATGTAGTTTATTTGAATTCAATTTTATATAATACAAAACATATTCAATGTAACTTATAATTTATTGAAAAATTTCTATTGTTTTTGCCTTTAAACTAAAATTTGGTTAATATTCAATTAAACTTTAATTAGAATGACTAATAAAACAATTGCAATTGCGTTGTTTATTTACCAAATCAAATTGATTAAAATTTGCACAGTTATTATCCAATTATATAGTACACCATTTGATTTAAACCTGATACTATGATGATTAAATATAATTTTAATTTAAAAAAAATATTTTCATCATAGTTATTTAAACTGAAGTTTTATATATCCTTTCAAAATAAGCCAAATTTATGGTTGGATGATTAGAATAAAACTCAGTAAAAAATTTGAAACAAAATATAGATTTTACTCATATTTTTATCTCTCTTAAATAAATTTGGTGGGTTATCAGAAGAAGAATGGAAAAGAATGCTGTTCAAAGTCCCTTTGCACATAAATTTCTATAAAAATTTAAATAAGTGTATTTCGTATATTTTATCTGTCCCTTAATAGTAGGCGCGCATAACTGTATTATCCATTCCCTAAACGATTGGCCTCCCTCCGCAATCCCCTCCACGTCTTCGGCCCATAGATTATCCCCAACAACTCTATTCTGTGATTTTTGTCAATTTATGGTCTGTAATAAATTTTCCAACAGAAATATGCTTTCCATGTCAACTCCCAGAGGAGTCTGCCGATGTCGTTGGGCTGTGTTTGCCGGGTGGTAGCCTCCAGTAGTCGTCCCGTCGTAATGGCTTCTTGGCGTTGTTGCCGTTGGTGCCACTGCTGCTGCTGCTTAATGGGGAATTTAATTTCATTCGAGCATGATCGAACGGGCGGAAGCGAACTTGGCCACCCTGGACACCTTTGAGGAATACAAAGTGGCAGTGGGTTTATCTGTGTTTGTGTATTTGTATGCCTGTGTTTTAAACTAAGGAAGTGAAACACAATCAACACAATGATTCGATTCCGACTGTCCAGCACGTTATTCTTCGGCATCGTCCTGGTTGTCACACTGAGTTTGGGTAAGTTTGATATTATTTCCTCATTCCTTCTAGAAACACGAAAATTTCGGGAGCCCCCTCTGGGCCCAATAAGCCATTAGTTCCTTTGGCCCGTGTATCTTGAATCAGAGAGAAACAGAATCGAGAGCAGTAAATTTAATTAAACGAATTGATTTTATCAGATTACCGATTTTAGCTGTTGCCGTCCGCCCAACATAAAAGCGCCACCAAATCAAATCACACAGTCTGTAGAGCTATTATACATTTATTCCACTGAGGGGTGGACAGAACAGAATAACACGAATAAAAAAACTTTATCCCTTATGGAGAAGCGCCAGTGGCCCTAGTACAATTTGTGTGAATGTGGAACGAAAAAATTCAATTTTAGCCATCATGTCGATTCGTGTCCGGGATGTGTGTTTCTGATTCGCTCGCTCTTCTTTTTAAATTATTATTTTTATTGTGACAGCAATCGAATAGAGCAAAATCAACAATACCTCTATAGTCATATACTTGAATATAGTTATAGATAGATACAGAGAAAACACTTTCGCATGATGGCGACAAACACGGAACCACAAAGCGCATTTTTTCATCAAACTTTGCGTGACAAATTTATTTAATTTTCAGTCCTCTGCTGTGTTCTTTTACTACTTTTCACAGCAACCACCAGAAGAGAGAAACACTATGCTCGAAAGTTGATTAGAAATTTATTTTGTTGGTTGTTGGTAACCAATTGAATACTCCACATGGGGTTCGAAAAGACAAAAAAAACTCAATTCGTGCCACTTAGGCAACTGTTTTATTACAAACTTGACCTTTTACTTTAAAATAGTTTGTGTTATTTTCACAATGTGCTGTTAAATATCTTACAATAATTAACAAACATTTCAGTTATAAAGAAATAAAAACCTTAATATCTTCGGAATTTTCTCAAATGTATATTGGATTTTTCTATTTAAATGGTATAAATTTGCTACAAACCATTAAAGACAAGTGCTTATTATAATACCATATAAAAGGCTTGTATTGAATGTGGTGCAAATTTTTATTATTTAATGAATATATACACTCTTAACTCATTAATAATTAAGTAATACTTTTAATTCCAAGTATTTGAATACAGTCATTTCATCAATATGTTCAGTATTTTCTATAATTTGGTAAAATCCTTTTGTATTAGGGTTAAGGAATCCATATGAACTGTTCAAACAAATTTTATATTGATTAATCAGAGCTTGTTCTGGAAGGCTCAGACCGGTGTGTTACCATTTTACCCCCTGTAAAACGCTGCAGTTATTTGAATAGAATTTCATTGAAGTTATATTGTCTTTAAGAAAGTAACTTAAAAAGAAAGAGTTGATATTACATTCCATTTTGATTTTAATGTACTCAATTGGTAAAAAAAAAGTTTTATTATTAAATATTGGAAAAAAAGGTTTTCAATTGAAAACGTAAATAATTATTTAATATAATTCAATAAATTAAAACTATTATAAAATACAAAATAAGTATAAGGTATTGTATGCTATACATCATTATTTTTGTTTTGAAATATAGCAAAAAATGAAATTCAGGAAAATGAATAAATTATTACAGTTCGATAAAAAGAATCAATTATGTAAATAAACCAATTGAAGCCAATATATTGGTTTAGTATGGTGATAGTAAATACTTGGTTTTTAAATGAAAAAAAAAAAAAAAATTTGTTAAAATCACATTATTAACAGTAATGCAAATAAATAATTATGGCAATAAATAAGTATATTAAAGTCCTTATTGCTTATTAATGTGGGTCGGTCACCACTTGCTGTAAAGTCAAATACGGTGCTTTTAATTCTAAATCGGGCTTCTTCCCAGCCTCATATTCACTTCATCATGAGCCCCAAGTGACTCATTTTCGAGAAAATGAAGAAGGTTGCCGGTGGCCCATAAATAATGGAAGGCCGACCCACCCATCTCTTTACTTACTTCAATCCATTGGCTTTTTGTCTTTCGAATTACCCCAGCAGCAGCACATCCACGTGCATACATTGGCCCTGTCCCTTTCTCGATTTGAGGCGGTGAATTAAAATGCCGTGAAATTTTTCCACCAGCCGAAACGTCCACACAAATTCAGTGAAAAATCTCGGATCATGGCACATTGGACGTGTTTACGTTTTCACTTTTTGCTGTTTTTTTGTACGCTCCTGTATAATTTATGATTTGAGGCGACGTGATGTTGGTAGCTCTGGGCTGCCAAGCCAACAGCAATGATACTGTCCTTTTGGGTGGTGGTGAGAATAAATAATTCCACATCTTCTGGGGCATCCTTCTTCTTGTTTACCATCTGTACTATGCTCTGACATTAATCCCAATCTCTCTATCTGTCTTTTCAACAATCAACCTCATACATACATCAGCTACTAGTACAACGAGCGCCTTACGATTGACAAAAGTCAGCATACCTGCTTACAAGAAGAAGGGCGAATCGGCGCTGCTGGAATGCAAATACGAGCTTCGAAAGCATCGCCCTAACCTGGATGCGATTGTGAAATACAAAATGCAGTACGACGACGGCCTGGATGATGAAGATGATGGCGACCTGCTCAGCGCTGGCGAGGCGCTCTACTCCGTCAAGTGGTACAAGGATAATGAGGAATTTTACCGCTACCTTCCCAAATCGAATCCGCCCCAGCACAGTTACCGTGTCGAAGGAATTCGAGTCGATGTAAGTATTTAAGGAATTCCTACTTAATGGCCCTCTGCCAGTGTTTTTTGTGTTTATCTTTAAGAGAGAACGTGTTTCACTTCCTTCCGCAATCTGAAAAGGCATCATGACTCTTCCGAACAATGCGAACAATGTCGAGACTACAACAACGGAAGAGAGACGGAGGAGGAAGGAAGGAAGGATTTTTGTGATATTTTAATTAGGCGAAATGAATGGAATGGTTGAATGTATTCGGGCTGTTAGTGTTAAGATGTCAACCTTAATGAGATTAACTTTATTATCCAATTGACACCTTCTTCTTTTTCTTCTCTCCTTCACACAGCACCAGTACTCGGATAGCACCAAGGTAACTCTGCGCGGTCTTACCATCAAGTCTTCGGGCCAGTATCGGTGCGAAATTTCAGCGGAGGCGCCCAGTTTCGACTCGGTGCAAGGCGAAGGCAAAATGACAATTGTCTGTAAGTACTATTGAATTATTAGTGGGGCCATTATGCAAGTAAATATTGTTCCTCTCGTCAGTTGGTGGTGGTGGTGTGTCGTCATCACAAATATCAAGGATAATTTATTGTATTTGGTTTGGCATTGTCGAGTAATTGACAAAACCAACATCAATCCATTTTAATGGACAATTAACAGAATGTCTTATTTAGACGGAGAATGACTGTTAAACGTGATGACACAGCAATTTGGTGCTAATAATTAATGGAGGGGTGCGAAACACCACCTCTACCATCACTAACAAGACGGAGGAGAGACATTAAAAAGGCTGGTCTCTCATTGAAATAATATTGTTCCAACTTGTGTGTCTCTCACTCATAGTTTCCTTGTACTATCACTCCACTTATATAAATATACAATTCCCATAAATGAACTGCAAAACTGATGTGGATGCACAAATAAATGCCATAGTCATCATCACGATCCGTAATTCACATTGTTCACGTTTGTCTGGCCAAATGAAGAGAGAGACTGAATGCTCCTCTTCCTTCCTCCCTCTTGCATAATTAATTCACACGATTGCACTTGAATTGAATGTTTGTCAAGCATTAGAGGGAAACCCTTCGAGAGCTTGATGTGTGTTAGCCATTCCAACATGCCAATCCAGCAATTATTATTCACAGCCATAAATGGGTTTAAATTGAATTTGATATTTGGATGATAAGTCTTGTATAACTTTGAGAAGGTTCAAACAGACACGGATACCGGTTGAAAGTGCCTTTTGGGCAATCGTTATAATTCTATTACACTTTGTTTCACAGATCTACCCAAAGATGGTCCACATATCACAGGCGAAGAAAGACAGTACCAGATTGGAGACCTTCTCTCGCTGAACTGCTCCTCCGGCAAATCACACCCCGCATCCTCATTAAGTTGGTACATTAATGACAAATTGGTAAGCCTATCCTCCTCTTTTACGGTTACCTTCTGGTCGGTTGATAACATTCTTCTTTAATTAACAATGAATGAACACACCGGTGCTTAGATCAGATAAATTTGCGAACGTATTTGCAAACGTCTTGTCCACTTCTTAAGCAAGGAGAGAATTGCATGATTCAACGAAATAACACTAATTCTTATTATTATTTCCCAGAATAAATGTCTCCACAACAACTTTCTTCTTTACCCATTATCTCGTCTTCCCCCATATTCCGCTCTACCATACCAGGACGACGTCTCGGTATGACTACATTGGTTAATGTGGGTTCGTACTTTTGTCTCTGTGATAAGAAACAGTCGAGAATGTTTATACCTCGAAATGGTGAGAGGAGCTTATAAATTACTGGAAAGTATCATGAAAAATTACTTAAATGACAATTTTACCAGAGAGTGGTTTCATCTGCCTTTACACTTCTTTCGCCCGGTGTGTGTCTTGGAAGCAGCCCTCTTCACTAAACTCGTTGTCACGATTCGTTTACCAAAAACGCTCGTGTATGTGGCTTCACTCCGCACCGTTGAGACACCTTGAATTGGGGACGTGCGGGGAAACTCCTCCAAAGGAATAGACTGTGATTTCTCACATTATTTTTCGGGGACCTGTTCTTGTTCGTGGTGCTACCTCAATGGAGGCATTTACGAATTCGCGCATTGCCAAATTTAGTCGTATAAATATTAAAAATACGCGTGATAAAGTGTAATAAATGATAAGAATTTTAAATGAGACGGGAAATTATTAGATTGTGCTTTGGTGTTACGTTTTACCATAAACTTTTCTAAATTATTGATCTCGAGGAAAGCAGCAGCCTCTCAGTTAGAGTATAGGCAAAGGAAATTTCCCTTTCCACTCACTCACAGTTGAATCATCTATGATGGCACTTCATGAAAAATTTACCCTTCAATAAAAACATTACCATTTCCTTTACCGCCCAGGAAAAAAGAAAATGGGCTTGATTTCCATTTCACTTTTTTCTATATTGCAAAAGAATATGGGATTTACTCGTGTCTCCGGGGAATACAAAGCCACACACCACATTCAAATTTGTCTCAAACTTTGTTCCCACGACAATTGGTATGGAAACATTCAATCGGTACTGGTTTGGGTAGAGAATAATATTAGAAAAAGCAGAAGAGCAAGAAATCTATTTATCAATTCCGGCTTTGGTTTTCAACCCTGTTTGGATGGCTTTAAATGGCCACATATGGAAATACCCTGGACATTGTCACCATCAATCAATTATAATTTGACATTAATAGACCGAAATGACCACTCGAGATTAATACGCACTCATGATGATAACCACGTTTGCCTATTACAGGTCATTAATCCTGACACTCTGATCAGATACCCCTACCACCACCATCCTCACGGCCTGATCACAACCACGCTGGGACTCGAGGTAGACCTGGAGACGGTCCACTTTCGGGACGGAGAAATGAGGGTCAAGTGCGTGGCCAATGTGTCACCTGTCCTTTGGCAAGGTGACATGGAAAATGTGGTTCGAAGGAGACTTTTGGAAAATCGAGAAGCAATGCTTTTAGGTATTCAGTACAATTTTCTAAAGGTTTTTATTTTTTAACTAACAATTATTTTCAGTTCGAAGTGACGCCCCTAGAAAGACTACAAATATAATTTGGTTAGGGTTATTTGTGATGTACACTCTTTTCTGCAATCCAAAGCTTTGATCCTGAACCAAGTCCAACCATTTAGACAGCACAATCAAATCTAGCAATTAAGAAATGTATATATCTTATCCCTTATGACAAATTTTTGTAAATATTTGCGGTAAATCAGCACTCTATAAGTATAAATGTGATGAAAAGGGAGATCTCTATATACAACTTTTCCAATAAAATGTAGTGCGCAGAATGACTTGTATTTGTAAATAAGATCATTCAATCTGTAGAAGTGACAGTCAAATGCCTTATGTTTAAATTTAAAATTGGACTACTATTAAATCCGTAAGATCATCTAAATAAATATATTTAAATTTTATAAATGGGACATTTTTAATTCGCTTTGATTGAGGGTAAGTATATTTGTGAAAGTTTCAGATAAATATTATCAATAAAATAAATTTCCCTTTCAATTTCCATCACAAGCATGGGAATATAACCCAACTCGTTAACTTTTCTTTGATCTTTTTTCTTCGATATTAGTAATCAATTAATAGCCATCCCCTAAATATTAAATCGTCCCACTTGAAAGTGCACACCTGGAGTTAAATTTTTAAAAGACCGTAACCTAATTAATTAGTAATATTCCTAAATGAAACAAACGGCATTTTAAATTTAGTATTTCTGTTTGTAAACAATGAGTTATAGAATATCTATAGTAACCTGTGCTCTAGACACCTAAGAACTCTATAAGGGATAAAATCACACCCTTCAGATATACAGAAAATAGGACGACTTTCATATTCTTCTTCTTCTTGTGCCGTATCCTATC
>JXOV01015269.1:9397-26693 GCA_001014945.1 Clogmia albipunctata
GCGACCAATGTTTTGTGTATTTTAAGGGCAACAATGACGACCAAATTTTAACTTTGAGACAAATTTATTGGATAGTTTATGACAAATTTTTTTTCACTAATGAAATAAAAATTCAAAATTTTCATTGGGTGCCATAAAGTGAAACAATACGAAACTCAAATAGATATCGAAAAGCGTATGTTTCGATACGGGAGTGCAAAAAATAAATTTTCAGCATATGCACAATAGAGCTTGATAAAAAATCAAAATACATTAGAATAAGAAATCATTGTTTTCAATATGACTACTTGCCTAATTCATCGACAAAAGATTAAAAAATATTTAGTATAATTTTTTCAGGATCCTAGTTTCTAATTATGTAATAACTGATAATTTTAAAAAATACGTGTATAGAGTTCCTAATGATGTTTGCTACAATAATGACTTTTCTTAAATGTATAAGTGACATCGATTTAGGCTTATAATTTTTGTTACTTTATTTTAAATAATCTATGCTATTTGTTAAAAGCACTGAAATACGCAGTTACCATAGAAACATTTCTACTTGTATTTGGTTCATATTATATTTAAATATAATGGTGTGCAGTAGAAGTATTATAAGTAAGTAAGTATTTTTTTAGTTATTAGAAACTTTCAATATACAATTACCTGTGTATTCAAAGTATTTATAGGTGGTGCTGTCAATTCCATTATTGCGAAATAATTAGCTGGGGTTTTAAATTGTATATGCAAAAAAATTAAAATGAAAGAAGATTAAATGCCACATTCTTCGAATTGAGTTTAAATTTATTAATTAGTCTAAGACCGGAACCCAATTATTACGTCCTAATAGAGAGCTTTTTTAATGCTCATGAAGAAATGAATTAATTTAAAAAAAAAATCTCATTTAAATGAAACTTTTAAGAAAACTTTCTTGGAATGTCTTAATTTATCTCTGACCTAGAACATGAAGTTCAGCTTAGGTCACTAATGTTTATGCTTAACAGTTTTCATCAAGTTTCTGCTGTAACATATTACATTGCCCTATTCCCGTCCTGTCAATTCCTATTATCCGTCAATCCAGCTCTCTGTAAGTTTATTTTGAACACGTTTTGCTTAAATTTGATTTTAAAGTTTTATCGTTCACTGTCCCGAAAACTTTTAACAAAAACATTTTTCGTGGGAGTTTTTGTTTAAATGGTTTCCCTCTTTTCTCCCTAACGTCGTCAGTTTTTCCATCACCACTGTTGAAAAATTTGCAGGAATCACCTCCCTGTCCTTTGCCCAGCAGGAGCCATCCCGAAACTGGGAATGTGTGCGTCTGACTGTGACAAATTAGGACAAGGATGAACCGGATTGAACTGGGTTTGCTATCATTTCCTCTATTGATTATTCGAACAAAGGGGTTCCACTTCCTTGAGGTAACACAACAATTAACGAGCCAGAGGTGATGGGGTGGGGAACCCAGAATACAAACACAGCTCCCAGGGTTCAGCTAGAATTCAATGAATATTTAATAAATAATTTCAATGTACTTAAGTCCTCTTTTTTCATTATACTAAGTAATACTGATTAACATGGGATTATTGTTGTAAGTAATTTAGGTGGACGTGATTTTTTATTTTCAGTTTATTTTATGGAGCCAAACATTTAAAAATGTAAAAATAACAGTTAAATTTCTAATTGAACTAATAGTTATAAGGTTTATATGGTTTTATCATTAAGATCCGTTTTGTTTAATAATAATTAACGACTGTGTTGTATACAATACTTTAGACATTTTTTAAAATAAGTAATGATAAAGTTAACTGTTATTTTTTTATTGCATTCCTACGTGTATATCGTACTTGACATAGAGCCTACATGTTTTAGTCGTCTTTTCTCACAAATTCTGGATTGAAAAATATATCATTTATGTGCTTTTATCAACATGTTTGGTAATTTTATAGGCCACCGAACTTAAATATGACTATATTGAGTTATGTGAATGATAATGATGAGAATGATAATTCATTTATGTAAATTGAATTAATTTTCTTATTTTTTAATCTATGCAAATTCAAATATAAATTCTGCTTTTGTATTTAATATAATTTCTATTTACGTTGGATTCTCTTCTTATTTTTGGTAAATACTCCCCTGTAGAATTTTATTTAAGTTAAAAACAATTAAATTTCAAAACAAAATATTATCATAAATTAGAATTGTTAAAAGCACGTGTCAAATTTGATTGATTGAAATTATACCTGATGAGTTATAAACAATTATATAAAGTAAAAACAAATTTTTTCCAAGAAATTTACATCTATATGAATGGAGTCTTTTCTTTATGAATACAAAAAACACGTTGGAATCGATGATCTTAAGTCTTGGAAATTCTCCGAACCCGACTCCATTACTAGTTTCATGGAACTATTAATTTTAAACTGTTCTTCGAACATCTCCTGTTAAAATTACATTCCACAACAAATCGCAATTCCCAGGGATACAAATTTGGATCGATTTCATCAGGCCATTAGTGGTTCCTTGAAGTGGATGATGGATTTGCAATTGGATAAACATGATGAGTTTCTTCTGGGAATGATGTCGATAATACGGAAAAATGTAATTTGGATCGAGTTTGTCCGGTGAATGAAAACAACCGGGAGCAGTTCCATCGCACTGAGGTAGGTGGCTGTGAGTGGAGCTGGTGCAGCCAGCACCACGTCCATACAATGGCATCGCTGTGTGAGCTGCTGCACTGCATTTTCATATTCCAGTGAATAATATCAAAAGTTTGCAGGATTGTGCAGAGTTTTGGAACTTGAATAAAATTCAAATACAAATAGAAAGGTAATTTTAATGGAAACGTTCTTCATACGGCTGCCTTGCCATTCTACAACTAGAGTCGAGTACCTAACCTACCACCACCTATATACCTTTGCACACAAGACAAGGACGACGAATTAAATTTTCATTTGCGAATTTCCTCGGAAGTGGTTCTCAAACCTTTGCACATCCGTTCCCCCGCGCCCCTTCCAAAATCCCAGTCTGACTTGGACAAGAAGAACTTTCCGCAGCCAGCCACCACCTCTCTCTAGGATCTCGGTGCAGTCGTCGGTAAAAACTCTTTTGCAAATAAATTCTGCATTTAGTTGCACTGTGTTCTGTTAAAAGTTTTATCGAGCTTTCCATCAAAAGCGCGCCCGGCGATTTTAATAAATATTTAATACATCAGATGAGGAAGATATTATAATAATAATAAATAATTTCCAAAGCTTATATAGACCATGACATGCCTACAAAGTAGCAGTCGCCAATTTCCCATGGCCAGGAGGGAAAAGTAGGCCATCCCGACTCGGTCCATATCGGCAAACACCATATATTACAATCTTAACCCTGAAATGTCTAACGTTCTGTGAATTGAGGAAAATACCATTGATTTTCAGAATTAAAATTTCGTTTTTTTACTTTCTAACAGGTGAAGAAAAGTAGCAAGTTTTATCTGAATTGCGAAAATCATTTATAATTGGAAATGGTGATTAGCCTATTGCCATTTATCCAATACTGTTTTAAATCTAGAACTGGCTTTGTGTACTATTTCTCTATGAAATAATTTATTATTATCCTCTAAAATTAACTACTTGGATTTGATATTTAATATCGCTAAGGATAGTAAGGGATATGGATATTAATTGGAAAGATACAATATACAAGATTACTTAATTGAAGCCATTCATCTCAGAATAAAATAATTAACAATAAATATATATTGTTATGAACATTCCAATTGAACTGAAAACGAAATACATTTTTGAAATTTAAATGGAATAAATTCACAAGTAGAGAGAGAGGCAGGATATGGTGGGGAGGTTGGTAATCGACGTCGTAAGGCCACATTCTATTATAGAGAAGCCCCTTGTAAGATTTTGAGCTATAGTCTCCGAGTGTGGCTCAAATGCTCAACCCAACATAACATAACACAAAGGAAACGAAATATAATATTTTTATTTCTTACGTTGAATGATCTTATATAACTCCAAGAGCTAACAAATGTATTAAGGCATTTGAAAAATAAGAATAAAATTAGAAATAAAATGTCGATTTACATTGATTGATACTAAAACAATTTTTTAATTAAATAAATTGAATTATTTATTGTTTGTCGTTATAAGACTAACAAAATGATATGTGTAGATTTCATATAGTGAATTTTTTTTCCTTAAATGATTTTTATTTTTTCGTTATTGAATGAAATAATTAATATCTTTTAACAAAGAAATTAAAATATCGGATTTATTTCCTGTAAAAATATAAACTCTTTCCATTTCTTAATCAGCTTTTGTTCAATTTTTCCCACTCGTTTCTTTTAACACAAATAGCTAATTTCATACGTGTAGCACAATAAACTATAATTGTATTTTATTACTTAAAAATCGTGCCAATAGGACCACTTCGGCGTTACAGGGTTAAGGAAATAAAAGCTCTTCAAAGGAATAAAAACCGTCCGTTTATTGCCGTTTTGTTTTTCTGGCTTTCTCTGAGTTCAAGCAATTCATCGTCCTACCTGGCATCAGCGCAATCTGCCTCCTCGTTCTTCATCCCTCACCGTTTTTCCCCCCTCTGGACGAATATAAATTTTAAATGAACACAACATAAAATGGTGCACAAGAATCTTAACATCCCATTTCTAGATTTCGTTACTTTACTATTATATTATATTTCAGGAACGACGACTTTCGCCAGGTCTCGGCCCCACCTGGCAGCTGCTGTAACCAACAGCCGCCGCTTCCCCAGACAACAACGGCAAACTTTGGATCTTCTTAAAAAACTCTGAGCTCTTTATTCCTTCTGCGATTCCCCAATACAGATGCCAGTGTCATTGTAAACTACAGCCAGTTACAAGCTACGAATTTCGCTTTCATGTTCAAAATTGCCAGATTATTTCAAAAGGATATTATATTAAAACATATTGCATTATAATAATGAAATCCTATTCTATTCTATTGTGCACAGAACAAGGTAATACAATGCACCCGGTGCTTTTCTCGACACAATCAAAAGTCAGACTGTGCAAGTCAATTCCAGGTATTTAGACTATTGAATAAGACATTCAAAGTAATGTTTGAATAGTGAAATTTGAAATGATGTTGATTAAATTTTGAGGTTAACTTTTAAGTCATAGGTTAATGTAGTGCGGTATATATTTATCTAAATATTCGACTTAACCATTATCAGACATATTATAAAAATGCACTTACTCATATACGTAATTATAAATGCTATTTCTGATAACTGCTTTTGCGACATTTCCACAAATATCAAATTTGAAACTATAATAAACGTGAAAAATTAATGTGAGAACTTTTTATTAACAGATACTCGTAGACATAACATTATTAATTTAATATTTATTGGCCAAAACTGACTTTTTCGTGAAAAGAAGATAAATTTATATTTTTATCTATTCACTTAATAATTATAGCATTATAACAAGGCCGAGTTAGTGCATGGTTTAACCTTGTCACAAAATAGGTTTGCTCGACACCATCGAAGGTTCGAATCCAGTACAAGCAATTATTTTATTTTTTCAAAATTCATTACTCATACCAAAATGACAATTTTTGATTAATGTTTGTGTAAATATATTTACAAAAAAACATTCCCAGTCTCAACTACCGAACAACTATTATCGTCAATACTATTTGATCGACTCAGGATTTCAAAGTTTAAATCAAAGTGAAGAATGAGCGCGGTTTTGCTCCCACCTCTTTGAAATTCTCCTTCGAAAGCGCCTCTCTCAAAGAGGAGTATGGGATGAGTTTGCTCCGAAAACTTACTCTGGTTTAAATGAAGTGCATAAAATCGAAGAGAGAAAGCGGATCCTTTCTACTAGTAATTTGCTGCCATACAAAAAATGGATACTGATGAAAGTCATGAAAGGGTGAGTCTTCGTCGTATTATGTGTATTCGATCGCAAAACTCTATCATCACATATGCTCTATATTGAATTATCGGTTCCTGGTGCTAATTACACATTAACAAATGATTTGGAGATTTGCTATTTAATAAATAAATTTCCCTTTCAATTCCTATAAGGAACATGGGGGGTCTCAACCTCAACCAACGGGTGTTCGACATTTCGGTGACTTTGTTTTCAGTGTATTATTAGTCAATTAATAGCACCTAGATCAGTTGAAAAAGGACCCAGTCAATCCTACCCGCCCAGGGATCGAACCCTTGACTCCGAAGAGGCAGCCGGATGCGTTACCACATCGGCCACGAGACAGATTTGCTATTTAATAGTCATTTGATAAATTTGATTTCGAAAAAATGGTTAGATCCTGGAGTTCACGGTGTAACAGTTGCATCAATTACTAATGTTTCAACTTGAATAAAAATAATTTTAATGCTTAATATTAATATTTTCTGTAAAAATCCATATAGTTAAAAAGTACATTTGAAAATGTCAGCCAGTCTTGGGTTAATCAACTTAGAAGAATATTTTTTAAAAATTAATTTAATATTAAGAAATAACACGTTATCTTCTTTGTTTTTTATAATTAATTTAATAACTTGAACTAAAATTTAAATTTGAAAAAGAATTTTTAAATTTGCATGATAAAAAATTATTTGCGTAATAATAATAATCATATCACAAAACTAAATAGTTAAAAGACTTATTCTCGAAATGTCCTTGATATATGTTGATATTAAGCAAAATATTTAATTCAATCAGACCGATATCGTAAATTTCCAGGAACATACTCGTATTCTATTTAATGCTAATTGATAATAATTATGCTTATTTTCCAACATAGGTAATTATGAATAAATGGATTCTTTGGAAATTGTCGATAAAATCAAGCTGTTAATAATTTAACAGTAATTGAAAAACGAACTCTGAGGTTCATTAAATTTAAAATTAACAAATTTAAATACGAAGAAGTTTTAATGTTTAATAGAAAATAATAGTAACTTCCTTTAAATCAAATACTTATCGTAATCCTAAAGTACAAGTAGCAATATGCCAATTTTTCGATGATTGCAATTCATAATCAACATAATTTGTAAAAGGAAAAGAGAAGAGGGATGATAAGAGGAAAAAAACTAAGTAAACTGAAATCATGACAAGAATTTTTTGGCGGCTCCGCGGGTTTGGAAACTTTTTCGCAATACATTGCGTGGGGTTGGGGATCGGACGGACGAACCGCTGTCATCGGGGACATAAAGACGACAACGATGTTGATGATGATGGTGTGCGATGACGACGATGATTCTAATAAAAATTGCTGCGAGACAATCAGATGGCATGTCTTGTGTTTGCTCAACTTAGTCGGAGATATGTAATGCACGCCGGGAATGTCCTATGTTTTTGTGAAACACGCCGAGGAAATATGTATTTTATGAGCCTGGCATTGGCATCCTCCATCAGCGTATTACTCTCTCACAGGAAGGCTGAATGGATGGAAATTGGGGCGAATTGTCGCCGAAAAGCGGGAATCACGAGCCATTATTGCGAGGACTCACATTCACAATCCAGAAGCCAGCTACTCTACATACTGCCAGTTTAACAAAGTTGGCAATTTCATTTGGTATTTGATAAAAAAAGAGAGAAATTGTTGCACAACAGAAACGAGTTGAAAACATTCTAATCAAACGTCGCACGATGGACGATAAGTAGAAAAAACTTACAGAAAGATCTTTGTCATTTTGAATATTCTTGTAATGGATCCCTTTAGAGACAATAAAATAATAAGTAACAAAATTGTATTTTCAAAAATGGTAATAAGAATAGTAGAGGTTGTTAAAAAACTAACACAATTATTATGTTTTCTGTTTTTAATCTAATGTTGAAATTATAAATATAAAATCCTAAGCAAATGGTTGATGTTCGAGAAAAAACTGAACCAGCCGTTCAATGTCAAAACGATGTAAAGATGATTTGTAAAGAATTTAATAATCTTCAAAATAATATGACTTGAGTTAAATACGTGAAGCTGTTTGTTAGCTACGGCACGTAATAGCATATAGACCCGCTATTTCAGAAAATATCATTCGAGTTTCTGACATTATTAGTTGCTCTATTTTGCCAATATTAGTATCCGAAAATGCACAATAAGCTCAGCTTTCTATAGTCATCGTTACTTTATGTGAATTGAATTGTTTTTTTTAAATATTTGCTGATTTTTCGAATTCAGATTTTATAGAGTTTCGAAGTAACCTACAAGCGGCCTACTACAACGTAGCGCAATTTTTCAGAATAACTCGCGCTGTATACATTACCAATTATTTCATTTAAAAAAAATCACCAAAATCGATCTCTTTTTGCCACATTGGGAGAAAATAAATTACCTGCCGTAAAAGGATCAAACAATATTTCGCACGCCTTTTGTAATTACTTGCAACAAATCTAGACTTTTGTTTTATAGTTCAGACAATGGACAATGATAAGACGATTAGTGTGCCAAAAATTAGAACAAATTGATACACTCCCAGATATTAATTAAAATTCAATTGAGGACACCTGTCGTAAAATGATGAAATGGAGTGTATGTTGAACTATTCATTTAGGCAGAGGCACCTACAATACAGATTTTTTAAAAGTTTTCAGTACAAAAAGAAAGAGAATTGTTAATAGTAAAATTTTAGTGGTTTGAAAAACACCCTTGTAGTAGAGCAAAATAGTATTTTAAGAAACGGTATCTAGGGTGAAAAAGTTGATAATTGAACAATCCTAGCAAAACTGATTTACATACAAGTTGTGTTATCCTAAACGAAATCGCAAAATTTGAAATTTGATTTAGAATTTTTCCTATCGTTTTTTTGTTATAAATTTTATAAATAATTCATAATATAATCTAAAAAAATCTTAAATAGTTTTGTTATTTATCTTACATCACAACAATAATTGGTTTAGAACTACCCAGAGAATGTTTCACGTTTACCATCCTAGTGCAGTATGGTCTTACTTCACCTTCACCAACCTATAATAAATGAATATTTATAATGAAATCATTTTTAAAATATATTTTTACCAGAAATAAAAAGAAATTAACTTATTTAAACAAAGTGGCTTCAAATAGCCCACCGTGCATCGTCTGCTGATTTTATTATCTCAAAAAATAGTTCAAGTTTTTTCTCAATGAATTTTTGTCAATTGTCAGCCACTTTCTTTCTCTCTCTCCTCGTAATTTTATCCAATTTTTTGCTCGGCTCTCATTTAATTTAATCAAGTCTTTGATCAACACTGTCCAAATTGCACTTACGTCAATTGCACTAAATTGCAATTCCAAATCTTGACATAATTCATTTGGCTAATGAACGAATCCTCCTGACCAAATTCAGAGCCAAACTCAGACCGATGACCGCCTCTAATTGAGTCCATTAAATTTGGACGACAGGATGACTTTATTTTGACTGAAGTTTGCATTGTCTTTAAATTTGGGTCCATTTAATCGGGATCTCGGGGAATATTTGCGGCTCTTTTTTTATTATTTCAACGAAAGTACTCATCAATGTGTGTGGTTTTTTATATTTTATTAGGCATGTCTGATGTTTTTGCACTCTATTTAATGGCCCATATAAGGCAATGACCACATCAAATATTAATTGAGGAAGTAGCAAATTATGGCAAATGACATGTTCTTTTTAGTCTAAATTATTTATGGTTTAGGGTATTATGTAGTTTTTGGTTTTATTATTATTTAACTATTGCATTAAATATTAGGTAACGTTGTTGAATTCTCACATAAATTAATAATTAAAGGCAAATTGAATACTATTTCATCATAATTATTTATACAACTACGTCTATAAGATAAGACATTATTAAACACTAGGAGTTTAAAAAGCTACGAGCGTAACGAGTTTTTTTTATAGAACGTTCGTGTCTTTAATAATGCTTATCAACCGTGTTTTTTTTACAAAATTGTTTGCATTTTTTTGCTAAATCAACACAGCTATCTAAGAATAATTGATTTTTTAATATGAAATTTAAATATAGGTTTTCTATCTCACATTGTTCCTATTTCGATTCATCATTCCACCGGGTAATGAAGAAAACTTGATCTTGTCATCTATTACATTCACATAGAAAATATCACTTTAAATGAAAACGTTCTATTTAAATAGAAACAGTCCGTTAAAGAGTTAATAAATTCATCTCTCTCATGGAGATCACACTTTAATAATAAAGTAAAAACACTAGTGTTTTAAGAAATTATTTACTATAAAAATCATATCAATTTGTATCGCAACAAAAACGCATCAATAACATTTTTTTATATAAATTTTTTCATTTATAATATTTTGAAGCTATAATTGCTTTATTTAAATTATTTTAAACTATCTTAAAATATAAGCCTTATATTATTGAGATTCATTTATGTATTTATTATAAGTAATTTGCTTGACACAATTCAGTTGAAAAATGTTTACATTTTTGTAGACAATGCCTCTTCTATAAATTGTTTCATAAACGTACAGTATTGAATAAAATATAATTTAATATCCGCAGCCAATTACAAATCGTGTAAATACACGAAATTAGTACTGTGTGCCAAAATTCAACTTCTAAAAATTATAATTTTTAATCTTAGTAGCGTATAATGAAAATATATTTTGACAATTTTTATGTCTCTATAATAAAGTAGATTATGATTTTTTAATCAATTTAAATTATTTAACTTTAAATGACAAAAGGAAAAGTTCTTCTTAAATGTTGATTATGGCATCTAAATGTGTTTTAAACGATGAGTGCTATCACGGGCATATCAGTGATACAGTGGATGGTGCAAGGTTGTGGGGATATTTTGAAAATTTGAAATCAAAAGTACCTCCCTTAATTGTATGGGATTAGACCTTAATTTAGTACTGGGTTGTTTTCTCATTCTTGACTTTATATTTCGCGGACAAATAGCTAATAAATATGCGAATTGTATAAAATTTTGTAAAAACCTGTTTGGAAAAACACATAATTAAACAATCGTATCTATTAGATTTTTTTTAGAACTCTACTTGAGTTTAATTATGGCTTATTTTTCCTACACGTTGTTTAAATAACTAATAATATACTGGTTCCTTATAAATTGTTCACACAACCGAAGCCTCCTGTTTATTTATTGAGAAAGCACTATGGAATTGTAGCTTAGAAATTAAATTTAAAAATAAATTACGAAATAACTGTTATCATACATTCAAAATTGAGTAGAAATGTTTTAGAAAAATTAATTAAATATTATAGTTTATATCATATATGATTTATTACTATTTTATGAACGAGGCAATAAAAAGGACAAAGAAAGTAACCAATAAATTGTGTCTCTAAAGGTATTTAACTAAATTTATATTATTATAGACATTAATCTAATATCATAAGGTATTCAAAAATTAAGAAATTAATTAAAAATATTTCGTGTAAATATATAGATAGAGTTTTAGAAGGAATTCCCTGTGAGCCATCATTATAAAAATAATGGTATATTACGTCCATTTTATTCTTTGATATTTAATCAACATAATTGAAAAAAAAACAAAATTATTAGGGACTTTAAACATTATGGAATATTCTTCTTTTTTATGTGAAAAGTTCCTAATTTAATTATGTAAACGCCAGTATATTCTACAAAATTGATGTGACTATAAACGATTTTATTTAATTCTATATAAGGCATTTATAAATTTTCCGAAGAATATATTGCACAATGATTTTTTCTCTCATAAATTTAAAAACTATTTCTTAGTTTGATATTTAAATAAAACTTATTTTATTGACTATTTCAAATTCATTATTTCGTAATAAAATATTATCTCTGTAAAACATATCGGAATTTTTTTCTTAAATATGTAAAAGATAAACGATTTAAAGAAACTTAAATATCTGTTTACATAAATTTGAATTTAAAATAATTATTTAAATTTTTAAATCATGTATAAATTAAAATTTGCAACATCAAGAACCAATCTTCGTTAGTCCTTTACTTTGTGACTCCTTTTACCGGCACTGGGTTATAAATCAAATCCATTTCACTGACCTTTGCAAACTTTGCCCCGTTTTAATTAAAAATTACAAATTAATCAAGTTGTAAACACACATTTCTTGAGTAATAAATCGAGTAATTCGCATTCGGTTCAAACAACTAATTAACAGTGCAATTTTTCCGCTCGAAAATTGTTTTTGACAAGCCAATAAAACTTGAGCGCACAAAGTGTGTCGCTTTTGCCCGCGAACATAAAGGAGATTGATTTCAAAAGCGTACACTTTGCAGGCATTTAAATACGGGCTGAGGTAGAGAGAATTGCGACACCTGTACATGTCACTTTTATTATGACACATTTATATTAAACGATGTAAATACATCCGAGCAGAAGAGAACACATAACTGGAGCAGAGGGGTTGTAGATTGCAAAAGGCAGGTATGCCTCCTTCCATTATGATATGAATTTGGATGTTTTGTCATGGGATCTTCAAACTAAACTCACACACATATTTCCTCTTTATCCCTTTGACTTTGCAGGAACGAACGGACTCGAGTCAGAAATCTGTTTATTTGCAATTAGTTGTGCCAATTACACAAACTGTTGCTTGTTTGAGAATTAATCGGGGAGGTTGTTTAGTCAATAATTTACCTGGATGGGTTTTTCCCTGGATAGACGAAGGATTGATGACCAGCTAATAAATGACGATTAAACATCCATTAGCAGCGAATTTGTTTCCGGCAAAAATAAATTTTTCAGCACGCTTTTGGCAACATGCGATGATGCCTTCACAAATACTATATAGAAACACACAAAGGAACGGAACTAACCAACACTTGCTCACTTGCTCAGGGTCGGGGATTAAAATGCGGATTCCTGGCAAATCAATAATCTGACAATTATTTTCACTTGGCTTTGTGCACACGAAAATCCCGATTCGATTGCGAAACTTGAATCGATGTTTTCGTCACTTTTTCTTTATTCCACTTTTCCCGGAAATGGACAATTTTACATAAAACTTCCGAACTTTGCGATTCAAAACAAGCGAGAACTTTCCTCCGTTAAATCTTAAACTTATTCCAAAGGACTGGCGACACAAATGGTGTCTGAACGAGGACTAACACCGAACAATTACAGTCCTTGTGATAGAGACAATCCGAATTTGAGTTTCCCTACTCCTCTTCTGCCCCCTAAACAGAGAAACCGGGAGGCCAACACTCGAACTGAAGGACCGAGGACGAGTGCAGCTTTCTCGATTGGGGTGACTCCGTGACAAGACTGAAGAACTGTAAATCCAGTCAAGAGACAGACGACTGACAAATAAACAGAGCGCAAAGTGAGAGCGAGGGATTAACGATGCCAACAACAGTTGGGAGACTCTGTGAGTTCTTGACTGCTTCCACTCAGGCGGCCTCAATTTAAACGGGAGTGAGATCAATACTGTCGAGACGCACATGGTACTCGAATTGAGGGACAGGCATGCGCAGTTTATCAGAATCTCCAAGAGATTTCATCAAAACAGAGAGCGACTTTCTAAAAAGCTCTCCAAAGCTTCGTCCGGAATTTCATTATAACGGGGAATTGGGAGAAAAATGAAATAAAAAGGGTCCAATGTTCACTGAAATGATTCCGCTTTGATCTATAGCTCATAGATTTATTTATTTGATTAAATTGATGGATCGATAAAGATAGATAGAAGTATATGGCATAGTGGCGAATATTTTCGCCATGGACTTTCAAAAGTCCAAACGAATGAACGTGGTGTTAAGCTGCTTTGACGACATTTGCAAATTAAAAGCTCCTTTTCAGGATTTATGGCATTCAATAGTGCAGAAGAATGGACTTATTTTGTGTGAGCGAAATCTGATTAAAGCACGTCTTTCAGCAAACATTAATTGGGTAATTTTTTATAATGCCCCATTATATTTATGGACTTTTATCAACCGAAAATCATTCATTCTTAGGTAAGTTTACATTTGAATGCACAGGGTGGTTCTGATTTGTACAATCCGAAAAAGTATTTCATATAATAAGGAATTATGTCTGAAGGTTACTCATTTCAATATAAAAAGTCTTTAAAGACAATTGAAAAAAAATTGCGTAAATTGTGGATTCTTATTAATTATTTTAATTATTTGGAAAGTATATTTAATGTTTTGTTTCTTTGTTACAAGATATTATAAATTTGTTTTAGTAAAATGACATTTCATCAATTATATATTTCTCAATTATAAATTGTATATAGCAATTATACAACAATCTGTAATTTTAATTATTCAATCGCCAAATGGTCTTCAGGACTACTGCCCGTCATTTGTAAATTATTCAATATGACAAGGAATGTTCTACATTTAGTGAAGAACGAATTATAATAATAATTTTCCTACTACATTCCATTATGGAACTAGGGGTAGTCTCAACCTCAACCATCGGATGTTAGACTTTACGTGACTATTTGTTTTCAATGTATTATTAGTCAACTAATAGCACTTAGACCAGTTGTAAACGGATCCAGTCAATCCGCCCATTTTATTTATTTGTTTGCGGCATTACATTTATAATTCACTAGTAATATTATTTCGCAATGTTATTGATATACACAAATGAAAACTTTTTCGCACTAGAAAAATATCCGCCCGAGATTTGATCCCACGACTTCGAGGAGGCAGTTTATGGTGCTAACAGCTAGACCACAGAGGTATATGTGAAGAACTGAAGAACGAATATTTCTATTTAAATTAGTTTAGAATTATGAAGATACCAAAAAGAGCACAAAAATATGTATTATGCATTGTATCTCTCGATGGTAAAAACCTGCTAATACTTATGTTCACTCCATCATCGTTTGACTTTAAATTTAATTGTTATTTGCCATATATTATATTAATGAGAGATTACCATTTTTAAATTTCGTACAAATTTAATATTTACAAATGCAATGGAACATAATTAGTAAGAGATATGAAAAAAAAATTAAATATGGTACCTATCTATTTTAAGATAATAAAAATATACAGTGCGAGTTAAGGCTATACCTCTGGAACCAGATGTCGCATGAACTTCAAATTTATACAAATACTTTGATAGGTTTCGCGAAATTCCGAAAAACGCATTTAATAATAATATAATTTATTCAGTTCAGAGTAACACATACACAGAATTAACAATTTTGTACAAACGACATAACTATCTGAACTATAAATTCTATTTACATATAATTTTTTTTTTAACAAAATCAAAATTAAAACTCAAAACCAGAGGGGCTAGAACTAACGGGCATATCTGGGCACTAACAACAGCTCCGCCTCATCGAAAAATTTGTTTCATTGGTTAGCGTCATATACGCACCTCCACTACTATGGGGTATTTTTTTTATTAATTGTATGATGGGGATAGTTATACATCTCGAAATATGTCAAGAATTCATTGAAAGTCTTAATCCCCTAATTTAAAAAAAATGAGGATATTTATCACTCACTATTTTTAATTCAACTTCACTTTATCTAGTAAATTGTTGTATACTATAAGTCATTGATTAAGAATATTTATTTTTTAAACTTTTATACTGGTATTATTACTAAGGAATTATATGTAAATCCATTAAAACATATTTTATTGACTAAATTGTTAGGTTTTCTTAAAATCATTTATAATTTTAATAAATTATTTATTAATGAGACATCTCTTGAAAAATTAATCATTTTAAATGTGTGCAAAAAGAATAAAAAAAAGTGTTTAAAAAATTAGGAAACAATTTTGTAGAGGTGGTGAAAAATGTTTTGCAATTTGATTATTTTTCTCCTCGAAGTTGATTAAACGTGAGATGAAGAGTGAAAGAATTTATGAAAGTATCCAGACTGATCGATTGTTCGGAAATTGCGAGTGCCGTCCCGTGGAAGGGGAAATAACTTTTTAATTGCATACCCCTGTTCCTACCTTTTTGCTCCGTCGACGTCTATAAATTAAATCTTTGGAGTTAAAAGGTAAAGCTGGGAAGAATTCGGGTGCGTGCTTTTGTGCACATAAATATTTATGAGCACTTCATTAGGACTAAAAATTGCAAAGCACGGAGACTGACTCGACACTTTGTTATTCTCGATTTATGCAGATTCTCTTCTAGTCCCCCCAAATAATGATTATTTGGAACAATCACCTGACTCAGTGCATATTATATTCGAAATTGTAATTTGCAATTTTCCGAAACCCGTTACAAAGTTTAGTGCCGGAAATCCGGCTTCAGAGACCAGAGCACTTTTTGGTACAGTGTTCACGGATTATTATCCGCAGCTAGCAATAAACGTCTAAATTAATTATTATTTCCATTGCAAATTTGGCTGGAAAATTAATTTCGCAAACTCGTTAAACTTATTTAATTTACCTGAACTTGTGTTATGATGGCTCATCCACCAACCAGCCAAAACCACCTCTCGGTCTAATCAAATTAAACAATTTAATTGAGAAGCAATTATTGTCTGAAAATCCGCCAACCTTGCCAAATTTCCAGACTAACTACATTAAATTCCGTGAACGTTTTAGTATAAAAATAGGATAATAATTAAATTCAGTAAATTAAGTTCGGTTCGCGCCAAGTATTTGACCTTTTCGCCTCTAAAGCAGATAAAAATAGATAACCAAATATATCTAATATTATTTTAAAGCGGAAAATAGAAACGTATAAGGAAAGTAGGCTAAGTATTTGCACAAGATTCTAATCTATCATCGCATAATTTGTGGTCTTAATATTTAATTAAATACAGTAAATTTTAAATATTGTAATATTTAAAAATATTAAGTTCATCGTACGACTAATCGCAGAATCCATTTATCTCCAAAATTCTACGAGCCGCCTTCATCTAAGCTCATCTAAAGTTCTTCTGAATTTAACGTGAGCCCAGGTGGAGGATCACATAAATGGGAGACGCTGTTATGTTATAAAAACAACTTTTTGCACTCTTGTATCGAAACATACGCTTTTCGATATCTATTTCAATTTCGTAATGCTTCACTTTATCGCACTCACTGAAAATTTTTAATTTTTATTTTACTAGTGAAAAAAAATGTTATTAACTATCCAACAAATCTGTCTCAAATTCAAATTTTGGCCGCCATTGTTGCCCTTAAACTTCATAAAATATTGGTCTCGGCTATGCCATAGGGCCGTGATTATGTTGCAAATTAATAAACGTTTCCTGTTTTAAAATTTTAATATTTACCGTTTCAACAGCCATCTGCATATAATTTGGCAATTTTTGGCACATTACGTTAATATTAGAGATACGTGTAATGTAAGTAAATTGTAGTAAAAAAAATTTCCCTTTCAATTCCTGTAAGGAACATGGGGGGTCTCAACCAACGGGTT